>UZAN01044348.1:4058-14086 GCA_900618425.1 Echinostoma caproni | reverse complement strand
CGAACTGGCTAAGTTGGAGGGTGTACAACGTGCTGCCACTAGACTCGTTGTTGGACTACGCGGGACCAGCTATGAAGGTCGTTTATAGGCAACTGGTCTGTTCCCAAAAGCGTATCGACGCCTCAGGGGAGATCTCATCTGCCTGAGAAAGATCCTGAGAGGTGATATGGGCTCCGAACTGCAACAGTACTTCCCTTTACGGACAGAGCACAGCACGCGGGGGCACTCTCATGTTGCGGAAACTTCAGTCAGTTGGTCTTCCGTGAGACTACCGACTCTCGCGTAGGTCAACAACACTCTGGAATTCCCTTCCGGCGATTGTGGTGGAAGAGAAGACAGACGCTGCTTTCAAACGGCGTCTGGATAAGCACCTGAAGGGGCTATGGAGGAACGAACACCTGTGATCGGACATTCGATCCAGTGGTGATGGGGCTTACACGGGCACTCTGCTCTCACTCCTGAAGAACGCTCGTTTGCGGTTATTCATCTACATCACATTGATGTATATCGCCAATCCCTCACCGAACCTGACCCCATGATACGTATCCCAGTTAAAAGATGAATGCAAGCAGTACAAGCCTTAATCAGTATTGCCAGCCGAACGTGGATTCAGGAAAGGAGAAACGTGCGGAATATGTAGGGTTCATCTCATTCGGGTCTTTTGTCCGGTATCGGGGGTACGAGCGCACCGATAGAGAAATTGTACAAACCAGGTTGCCGTTATCTGATCGTCAGCCTGACGACTACGTTTCCAGGCCCTCTCGATAAAACGTCAGCACATTCTCAGGGTGGCGGATGATCCCAATCCACTTCAAATTCAAACCGCGAGAATTTTCAGAAGGTTAGGCTTCTCAGGACACAAATTATGTCAACATGTTTAGTAGGATTGGAGGTAATCACGATAAAATGGGAATGAAACTAATCAACATTCCACTTGCATGTTTTTCATACGTTGGTCATCACACGCAGTGGTTCGGGTCATTAGGGACAGGTGGTCGAGTCTAGTGCTTCCGAGTGTATGGTTGACTGGAAGAGCTGAGGAATGTGCGTGAAGGATGATGAATTCTAATTAACCAGTCAGTCAATAACAATTATCCCACAGCACTACTCACAAATAATTGTGAGTTAAATGCGAATAAATGATAGTTCCACTTTGGTATTCTCTCATTTGGCATTAAATGATGTACCGCAGTCAATGGATACTGTCGTTTATATTAATACTACTCAAACATTCCTAGTAGTCAAACTGCAAATGCTGAAACATTCAAATCTGCTTTCGGAGAATTAACAGTGAGCAAATGGACGCTAAATTTTATGAGCATGCGGTTCAATTTCATCATACTACGACCAGTCTCAAGGAACCGCAATCCTGCTGTGGCAATTTGTCCCTGTACAAATCATCATAGCGTAAGAAAGATAGGGATATCCGCATTCAAAGATGTCTGCCTCAAAGCAAACCAGAAGGAAGTTGAGCAATCGAAAAGCCCCGAACCATGATTGTACGGTAAAGACAGAGAAAGCAGGATTCGATTTATGAAATTGCGAGGTCGTAGTCAAATAGTGAGCATATTTGTCGAGGGACTCACTGAAAAGCAACAATCGACTTGTTGTTGTTCGAGCTCGTCTTTAAATGCGATTTGGAATGTGTGGTGGACTTGTGAAAATCGATTCGACTAGGGGTGCGCAGACTGCTCTCACATAGACCGCACCAAAACCCATGCGCGGTAGCCGTAAAACCGTGCTGTAGACGAGCCAACAGGACAGCTTGTTTCTGGGCCAATTCGCGTTTGGCTAACTCACAGTTCAAGGTCATCTGTTCCACTTCCATATGACACGTGGTAACTAGCCTTGTGAGCAAATGACTGGTCTGCGGGTTGAATCGAGAGGTAGTTTCCGTGGAAGCGGACTAGAGTAAAAGAAAAAGCATGGCCTCAATGGTGCAGAAATTTAAACAGTTTACGATGGTGGATTAGAAAAACTGACAAGGAAAGCGATCATCTTAACTCAGTTTGTGTTCTGTCACTTCCCATTGATAGACTGATTTATACGTCACTTTGAACAATGTTGAAACCTGTCCCATGAGGCTCGGAGAAACGTATCTACATCGTAACTACTTCAAGATTTGTCCACAGCCCTTGGCTCATGTCAGATTCATGAGCCATGGAAACTGATATTGATTTGTCAATTGCTCAGTTATGAAAACAAGAATTCTCCCGAGATTATTTTGGTCGATTTGCGATGGGACCAGCACTCAAGAATAAATTAATCGATTGTTTATTGAGTGAAGTAGGTTCCTTCTCACTGTTGTTTTTGACATGGATTCGACCTAAATGTGCAGGAGGAAACATACGGGCGGTATACATGGCTATGAACTAAAAGTCACAATTTAGTTGAACACACTGTCCTAATGTAATCTCCACGGGGAAGCTCCGTCACACATTGATGAACGTCCGACAGATTAGGAGTTCGTACATTTAACTGATTGCATCGGTTGTCAAGGCTTTGTCATATGCGAATTCTGTTGAGGATCGGGCAGGGATTACTGGTTGACGAATAACGTAGATCCAGGGTAGTTAGTGCATTAAGCTTTTAATGATTGTGAGATGAGTGATACACTTGCGCATTCGCACTCATTATGATAGGCTACTTGATCAGATAAGCCTACGAGCAGGACGAGTTTATCAGGTTACAGAACAGCGTTTTATTCCCTTGCACTCATCTTCCCCGGATGGATCACTATGATGGTGGCAGATGTGAATCGTAGTAGGTCAGCATCGTATCTTCCCGGATTTCAGATATTTCACTTTCGGACCATCGTCTGTCCAACTTAGTCGAGTCTATGAAACACTAACCGTTTCTGAAAATGGTACAATGGTACAATAGTACGAACATACACTTTCATTTGCTTAAAACGCAGAATATCAGATGCGTCGAGTCTAACAGTCTGTCAATTACGAAATCGTACTCGAAAAGTAGTCTAATACACCTCGATTCCTCCTGGAATGGTTTCGGTGCACCAGCCGGAGCTTTCGCAAGATATTGCAATAACAGCGAGAGGATGGCAAAGTGGGAAGTTATTCTATAACAAACGTCAACGGGACACGACTTTGCCGCCAGTAGTAATTTCTTTTAAACCCTGGAATGACTAAATTATTCCCCTCATATGACGTACTAACCACCCCCACACATACGTTTTAAATTGCCACCAGAACTGAATAGAACACAATAAACCAGGAGCAAATAGGTCTAAAATAGGGAAACGGTTGATCGGGGTGGATGAGTATGAAACTGTTTGAAGTCAAATTCAACCAACAGATAGACGTACCTGTAAGATGTAGGACACAATAGATGTCAATGAGATACTCCTGGGCAAGTAGGAGAGCAGACTGTGAAACAAATCATTGATATCTGAAAGCAAAGAGAAGAACGGAAATGGTGAAGACCATAGTGACCAGCACGATAACAATCATCGAAGTAAGAGATGAAATGGGAGGACACGAAAAACGCAAGTCGCCAACAAAAGCAATAGTTGGCCATCTGAAAAAGAATGGTATATTCTGTATAACTTGTCTGCCATGGAAACCAAAACCACGTCCAACGTTAGAACATATTGGTTGCTGAGGCAAAGAAATTCATTGTGCAGTAAGACACTTGGTCGTTGATGAATACAAACCAATGGAGAAAAAGGTGTGCAATTGCAAGATCGAATTCAACCGACGTTGGATTTTGAGACGACACGAACTCTTTCTTTTAAATTTTTACTTCCTTTTAATGAATAGATATGGATACAATTTTCAGGGAGAGGGAAGCGACCTATCAAGGGGCTGCTATACAACACAACGCAGAATGTCAGGTGGTGGTGGCGGGATTCGAACACACTTTCTTGAGGGTGATAATTTGGTGACGTTACCACCAGGCGACCATCGCCCAAAAATGGCAAGTGCAACCAGTGAAATGAATTGAGTAAACCAATGACCAAGACGGATGTGTTTAATTGAGCTCTGTTTTATACAGCCGATCATGCATTCTGACTTAAGCTGAGATGCGGTAGAAGTGACGGAAGCATTTATTGAACGGCACGGGCATTTCAACAGATGAATGTATCGGAAATCGACTGTCAACTAACCGGTCGCATCTGATAAGCCGTTCAAACTAGTCTTGCCAACCTGAACTGCATCATAAACAAAGCAACAAAATCAGAGGAGAGGTGAGGTATGTTAATAGTGAAATCCAACAACAGACATAGTTAAGCCCATGAAAAAATACAAAACTGCTTTGCACAAATCTCAGACAAAAGGGATGCTGATTTACGCTGCACAGGTCAGACTTGAGTACACGATTTTTAGGTTAACTGAAAAATGAAATCCTTCGAATTGATGAAAAAATAGTAAAGCTACTTTCGAAAAAAGAGAAATAACCATCGACGTAATACTGACTTCACAAATGTGTAACCCTAGTTTTTCAAACTCACCTGATTCCAAAATACGGCTTTTTGACGCTTGTTCCTCGTGAAGAAGCACATCGATCACATGAAACCAGATCTTCTAAAAGTGTGGGATAAGGAACGAATAATTTAGCTCTGTTAAATATTAAGTACGGGGAGATGTAAATTAAACCGAAACAATCAATGGACAGAAATAAGTCAAATAAACTGAGAGCGGGGAATTTTACATGCATATCCATATTGGTTAACCATCGAAGGAAGAAGATCCGAAGTTTGGAGTTCATTGCATTGTGACCGATGCCCTTTATTCTAAGTTTTCTGGCAATGATTTGCACTGGGTTCGAATAATCGTGATGTACCAAATCAACAAAAAATGCTCTTTCCGAAAATCTTTTGTAGAGCGTTGGAATAGTGCTTGGGCACAGG
Organism: Echinostoma caproni; assembly: GCA_900618425.1. Classification (NCBI taxonomy): domain Eukaryota; kingdom Metazoa; phylum Platyhelminthes; class Trematoda; order Plagiorchiida; family Echinostomatidae; genus Echinostoma; species Echinostoma caproni. Next base: position 9,216 of record UZAN01044348.1, on the reverse strand, counting down.
AAACCAGCACTGCATTAGATAGAACTTTTATCTATTGTGAAAACGAATGAAACCGATATCTGATGTAGTGATGAGCAATGCAAGCCTACCTCGCAGTTTTCCACTACTGCCGAATCACCAGATACTGGAGCGGAACAGCGTTGAGCAAGAACAAACCACAAGTCGGCTGCGTTGCGCGCCGCGATCCGAGCCGACTCAAAGAGGTCCGAGTTGGTTGATGAAGGCGAGATTCGAGAAACATCTTCGTGCCCAGAATCCGTGGGAACCAGAGACAGAAGATGATGCCAGGCGGTGAGGAACATCTAACAAGAAAAAAACAAGCTGACTAGATAACGTTTAAAGGATGCAAAATTGTGTTGTTAACAAAAACTGTAATTGACTAGATGTGTTGAAACACAACCGAATAGACTAATAACGAAGGGCTTTTCTGGGAGGATTGGGGTGGGAAGTGGTAGATACAACATCAGCTGTGACTACGTGCAACAGGGTAGCTGATAAGCTTCTCACGCTAACAGACAACTGACGAAATTGCGGGATCAGCTGAGTTCAATTGGCTTACTAGTTATTTTGTGTATGCACAAAGAACACTGACCATTAAGAAAACTCCTGTGGAGAGCAAATGAATGGTAATTGTGTCATCCTTTGAATTGACGTGTAAGTATACTTGTGTGTGAGGGAGAGGGGCTCTAATTCTAGCTGTAGCTCACATCAGAACAACATTCAACCAGTCTAGCGAAAGACAATGAAGAACATTGACGTGTCAGTCGAAATTCTGCAGACCAAAAAAGAAACCGGGACGATTCAGGGAGCCCCAAGTTCGGTTTCGGTTCAGTTTGTAAAGCAGTTTCGTTCGCCGGTTTTAATTACTGTCTTTCGGTTGCTCATCTAGACGAACAGTAGGAGAAAGACGGGAGAGTAGAGTGAACGAGACAATGGAGAATTCCGGCAGACTCAGGTTGCAAAGAAATNCTCAGTGTCTCTAACCACTGATTACAATGACGTCGGGGTCCCCATCCAGGGAGCCTGATGAAACCTACTTGACCGAGTCTCCCGGTTAGGATTTTCATAACCTCGTTCCAGGTATTAGCTTGACCACCCATGGCTTTTTTCCACCAACTACCTGCTTTGGCAAACATTGCGCGCCGTGGCAACCTATTTGGTGGTATGCGTAACACAACCGAACTAACGTATTCTATAGAGGTCGACTACTTGCTCCAGTGGGCGATCACGGTTACCCAAAACCTCAGAATTGCTTGTCCAGCTGCGCCACCAAATTCGTGCTATGCTACGTAGACAGCGGTGTACATACACCGACAGTTTATCATTATCCTCTTTTCTTAATGGCGTCGTAGAGCAGAACTGGCCGAACGGCTGCAGCATACACTCGATCCTTCAGAGACAACTGGATGTTGCGACGGCGCCACAGATATCTCAAGTTGGCAAAGGCCAAACGAGCCTTCTGTGTGCGAGCTGACACTTCATCCGTGTTATGTTACGGGTCGGAAAAAGGGGTAAAAGGAGAGGGTTGAGTAGTGAACACAAAGAGTTCAACAAAGATCGGAATGTCTGAGCAGTAACCCGCTTGTCATTACCATCGCACTCAAGGGAGAGGTAGTGTGACCCTTATTATCCTGCCCGACAACCGATGCAGTATGGAATTCTTTATAGATTGTGTACGCATTCAACTATGTCAACTGTGTTGGAAAAAAAGTGAAATTAACAGTGCGTCAGCAGCCCAAGCTACTCGAGCAGTCTGAGTTGAAGCTGATGGTGGCTATGATTTAAATAAAATAAGACGTTGCATTAGCTATTGTAATCAATCAGTTAATTTTCAATTTGTCTATTGACTATCACAGCATCAGTGAGTTTGTGCTTCATTCGTTATACGAGTATCGTACGGTCTGCAAAACTCCAAAAGGAACTTTTGTCGATGAGCTACTAGTCCTGGAAGACCACACCCGATTCCGACCCGGAAAACTATGAATATCGACAGCATTCTGCTTTGGTTTCCCCCATAACAAACAAACGAAGGTTTCACACGAAGAAACAACTATTCAAGACACTTGGAGAGCATTCGTTGTCTATTGACAAACGAAATCAGCCCAGGAACTTGAACATGCGTTCTACGTGAGAACGGGTCAGACATAATGAAATCGTTCAGTGGTAGTGGATAGCTTAAATTGAGCACAATTAAGATGGAGCAATTGAAAACTGGGTAGACCCGCACATGAAAAAGAAACGACAAAGTGTTCGTTTGGTGGAAATCACCGAGGATGATGACAACAAAAATAGGCAAGAACAATCAGATCATTTAACAGTTTGGACATACGTGTTCGTAGATATCTGAAGCTAAGGCGAACTGGCCTTGTTTCTCGTAGAGATAAGCGCACTCGCGGGGGAATTCTGTGGGAGAAAGAAACTGTGGTGATCGGGTGGATTGAAGCACAGCAGCGAGGAGGAGTATAGCGAAAATGCGCGGGTAAGAGAGAAAGAGAAATACAAATAAATCGGTAGTCTGTATGAACCACTGAATAAGACAAAACGTAAGCGATGAAATTAGGTCGGACAAAAAACAGTCGCCTATTAAAATTAAAGACGATAAATGTACACATGGACAACGGAGAATGAACCGAAAGGGGGACAAAACGAAACAAGCAACAAAAAAGTAGCGATGATATGCTCCATTCTGGACACACAAATGCGACGGATAAAGTAATAAAAGGACAACCTAAAACTCGAATACAAACCAGAATTCAAAGTTGATAGTTTCTATGATCATGTACAAATGTGAATGGATCATGATATCCACAGTTTCTTTCTCAACCAAGTAGATTCATTAGCTATTGGTCTAAGCACAAACTTGAAACTCATTGTTGGATGAGATAATGACTACTTCTTTTGGTTACAACAGCCACTGTTGAAGAAATAGAAAATGGTGAAATAATATGGGAGGTGTGTGTGTGTGTGTGTGTGTGTGTGTGTGTGTGTGTGTGTGTGTGATCTGTCACGTGCCATCCGAGCGAGGAAGTCAAGTGCGTGGGTTAGGTACTGAATAGTGAACGAAACTTCTAGAATAGCCGCTCAATCACCTCCCAAAAAATATAATACACCGCATATAAAGTTTACCAAAAGCGATTCAAACATGAACCAGGTCGAGTCATTATTAACTCAATATCACAGAGAACGCAAGCGGTTTATTCAAATTACACAGTTACACAGATGTTACAAATTTTAAGTATATATTACAAACTGCATTCCGGTTTTCGAATTACTGGAGGACCTGCACATAACCACCTCAAGGCAGTCAAATCATATCTAAGATCGAGGTGGGATGAAGGTTGAACCTACCTGGAGAACAACAGCCGTTCGATAATCTGAGTTCGTTTCTAAGAACCGTAGTAGTGTCGGATCTGCATGATCGGTTCTCGCCATTAGACGGATATAACCCTCAGCCATTTCGGGGTGAGAGTGAATGATAAATCGCTCCCATTCGGTATTCCCAAGATTTGCCATGGAGGTTGATGTTGTGAGAATATCAGAGTTAGCGCGTGAAACACGANNNNACAACTGACTGGAGAGAGAGAGAGCAACGTCAAACCAAGGAAGATAGTACTTACCGAGCACGATAATATGCGGACAGGAGCAGTTTACAGGCCGTTTCTTGATCTTGTGATGAATCGAGAAAGGTCACCTTCTCGGATGCGGACAGGCTGGCGAGTTCCGGAGACACTTTGGATAACAGATTCGGTAACGGTACACGAAACATATGAAATAGCAGACGAAGGGTTCGTTCAGCATCCCAAGTGGCTAAAAGCTACCAAATTCAAGAATGTTATAAAACCATCAGGATTAGGTAAGAACATCTACACGTTATACAAACAGAAAAAATAAACGGTCTACACAGGATCAAAATTTAATCGCAGTAGAAAATGACATTGAAATTTGATTGGTTTCGCGAGGTCATGGTAACAAGTTATCGAATGACAGACCGCACAGAAGTTCCAATCATGAACTTTTAGCAGTGGGCTGCGGAAATTCAGACAGCCAATCAGTAGACAGGAAAGTACGGTGGCTAAAACGGGTTTCGAACAAACGTACTGCGAGGTAGTGACACGAAGGCTTACATCACTCGACAACTATCGTACAGGTTGTCAGATACTAGGAGTTATCGTTCAGGAGGATCTCGGATGTTCCGTGGCTTGTGCCAGACCGTCATCAACGGCCTTTGGGCAAGTTGGGGTACTCGATCGTGTTCTTGGACAGTCCGAAACAGGCCCATTGACCCGTTTGCTATCCCTGTACATGAGAGCACACACCAACTATGCTAAACAAATTTAGAATCCATGACGAATTCGTGAAAGTCAGCAGAGAATAGCAACNAAGCCGTAACAATCCGTAGAAAGGTGGTAACTCATTGGGCTCTATTCACCTCAATACCGTCGAATTCGGAGAGACATGATTCCTATATATCAGACATTGCACCAACCTGACCACCCGTGTAGTAGTCTACTGAAAATATCTAGAGATGATAGTTCCAGGATACAGACCTTTGAACTGTTGCTCCAAAAGAGTCCAATAGACTACCGGCGTCAATCTTTCAGCCTCAGAATACGTAATACCTGGAACGCTCTAACAGCCTAAATTCTTTGTGTTCCAACCAACGATTGATTCAAGTCTCAGCTCACCCGCATACACAAACAGCGTCATTTCGCAACTTATCCGTCTCTTAGTTGATAGTGAATTTGTCACTTGCTTGAAGAAAAGACGAGACGAGACGAATTGACAAAAACTGCATAAACTGTTGTTGATCGATTCATTAATGGACCAAAACAACAAGAATAACTCCAATCCAAATCCACTAGATATACTACGTCATTCCAATAAAATGATGAAATCCTCGTCAATATGTGTTCAATCATACTAGGTACTTAAAACATGTCCGCTCATTGAGATGGTACAAACCGATTGAAAAAACCTGGTACAACAGACCTGAACATTAGCCAAAACAATGGACTGGATCCGTTCCAACTCGTCGGAAGAGGAATCATACGTGGAACCTGTGGAGCGTCGAGGAGTTTCGGGGAATAATTGTTCCAGGAATGCAAATATCATACTCGCCAGCTGTTCCATGGAAGAGTCCATAAATCGATTGGAGCTG
>UZAN01044347.1:26341-36715 GCA_900618425.1 Echinostoma caproni | reverse complement strand
ATAACAAGTGTCATTGTCGAACACCTCGCCAATACGGGACATACTGTGAATGAAGACGCTTTCAAGGTGATCTACCGGGCTCCTCCTTATCCATCTAAGGCTGTTCGCCAACAACATCTAGCAACAGCTAAGGCAGTAGCCATCCGTCTGTTTAACCCATCGCTTTGTTCCTCAAAACGATTCGTTAAAGCACTTCAACTGCCCTGGCCACGGAGTGAATTCAGTTGCATGACTGGAGCTGACTCTTTCCATGACCCCTTGACCCTTGCGATTGACCCCGTACCCGAAACCGGTGATGGTTAACCTTGACTCGGTCCTTATCCCTCTTGTGACACATCCCTATTCCCATCCACCCACCACTCCATTTTTGTTTGTAAATCACACATAAACAACTAATTATATCTACCAATCCAATCTACACACACACGTCAAATGTTATGCAAATGTGATATGCCTTTTACCTATTTATATAACTGTATTAGCCCGATGAGGAAGTTATCGAAAACGAGCTTGTTCGCTATTTCGTGTTTTGTTCACAATCCAAAATATTTAAATTTAAAAATAACTAAGAGTGAAATGAAGTTAGCAATATCAGATCCCTAATCCGAGGAATAAAACTGACGGATAGCAAACAGTACCCTAATATTGATAATTACCACTGACAAATAAATCATTCTGCACAATTATTTGAAATGTCTCTCTAATAATGATTTCATGATTTCGCAAATAAAGATGCAGTGCTGCCATCACTAATAGTTAGAATAATTATTGCGTAGTCTTTCATTAGATTGGCGTACATTCTCTGAGTTTTCACGGTGAGGGAACATCACAATCCAAGGGCTGTCACTGGGTTCAATGACCCAGGATGAAATGAGTTCCGAATTAAAATGATCCCCCAAAAAAACTGAGCGGTGATGTGAACTCCTTAGGCAGAACCCTTTCCAAAGCACTCCTTATTTGCTCGACTTTATTCCACACTTCATTATTATAATACATCGGTGTACTATTTACGATGGGATTACCTATTTATTGAAAATCAGGAGACTTTTCTTCAGAAAGACGTTACAGAAGCTGAGTAAATCTTTCTTCGCATCATCACTGCCAGAACAATTGTCGGATGCGAGAGATGAACATACTGTCGCTCCCAATCAATCAAGTACCGAAAAAATAGTTTATCATTCACTCCAGACATCTTATTATTGATTTCCCCTCAACTCGCTTACGACTTAGATGGTCAATGTTTGCATTAGCCCTTTCGCTTACCACCTGTTTTCGGATTGCATAGATCAAAAGTAATTGTGTAACGCACTCCTAGATGGAACTTGTTTGGTCAATGCACTAACGCCACTGTTTCGTACCGTCCACTCACTCACAGTTGCATGACTCTTTAAACACAAATGAACACACCGATCTTCATATTATATATATATATATATATATATATAACCTTGTTTGCAACACCGAGTGACTTTTGGATAGACAGCTCTTCTAGAGTCAGTCCATTGAAGAATCAAGGTTATGATTCTACAAAGAATATCAAGTCACTTTTGTTGCGGTTAGTGGCATCTAATGAACCGGCAAAAGATTAAGGGATACGCATGCCTGACGAGTGGCAAGAACCGCGAAACCGGTCATATGCTTCCAGGGAAACTCCGTCCAGTCATTCATATACTACTTTTTATGAATCTGTGTACCCACAAGTCCTGGTAAGCAACTGCTTCGTATAGAAACGGGTTAATCAATTTGAGTTAGTGCATCATAAATTTGGGTATGAATGATACCAAGCGCCAAAAAGCGGACATGATTCGAGGGGTAATTTGCTGACAGCAGCACACCCTCAAACAAAGAAATCCAGCCTGTACTAGGAGAACCAATGAGATGTTGACACATTCATTAAAAGGCGAACATATATTTATATATACCCTCTCGTAATTAACCGGAAATCCGAGAAATAACCTAAGCGAATTAAATGGTCCGCTTTATTGAGATACGGTTCGATAAGCTCACTGGGCCACATTTGTGTTCTACTTTGCGACGACTGAATTGGTGGCTGATTAAGCTCAATAGGTGATTCACAGAATAAAAGTGCATCACTCAAACACAGCAAGGTTCGCGTTAGACACAAGTCGTGACCACCTTTAGCCAATGTCATGTCTGCTTCAGTCAGTGATTATCGTTCAACAATTCGCATAGGCGCGTCAGTGCCACAACGGTTATCGATCGATCGGAGATTTAACATACAACTCAACACCAACCCCTTACCAGTTAGAACAATCACGACTATCGTTTACCGGTTTGCACAGCTAAATCAGTGCACAGGGTCTACAAAATTTCATTCCCATCAGCGAGACTGATCTTACTCGCGGGTTGGTGAACACAGTGACAAAAGCTGGGGAAAAAACATTCCAGTGTCACCAGGGTATTGTCGTCTTACTTCGTTTTACTTGCCTTATCTTGACTCTTCACCGAAAATCAATCAATGCGCTCTCTCAGTCGTACGTTGACGTAATTCCCCCGAACCCGAGAGTTAATCAATGCGAAAAACTTGAATTGACGTCTGCGGTTCTCTGGTTGAGATAATTATCAACGCATTTACTGATTCACATTCATGTACTTCTTCACGAACCATAATCAAGTTCGATGTGATTTTATTCAGAAATTAAGACTGAGGTGAGATACAACAGTTTCAAAATTTTCTTCATCATCGAATTCTAAATAAACCATATCTGCTTCAAGATGGTGCTCATCAATAGGTATGCAATGCGTAAAACCTCTTTTATTCCACAGCTCACAAATCATAAGGGTCGCCACACCCGTACTGTAAAAATGGAACTCTGCTGATGTCACTGAAGGGCCATAACTTTTTAAGACTACAAATGTGGTTCACAGAGTTAGCACAGTGTTCATCGTTTGCTCGCTGTCTTTGGTGATGATGCGTCTTCAACAATCACTGTCTTTGAGTGTTTTGCGGAATTCAAGCTTGACAGTTCGTCCCTGAATGATGAAATCAGATGTGGTCGACCCGTTGAGGACACCACAGCGGTGGAGGGGTTACCCGCTTCGGCAAGGTCGAGCTGTTTCACCAAATGTTTTGAGTCCATGGAACTGTGCATGAACGATGGTGGAGAATACTTCGAGGATTTGAAATGCTTATTTTTATATAACGAATAACTTTTCACTCATCCGAAAACATTTGTTCCACCCCCGTATTAAGAAAATGCAACTTTTCACGGGTGTGATAAAACAGGTGATTGATTTTTCCTGTATCATGACTATCGCTCATTTTTACGAGTAAATTCTGATGAAGTGCATCATTATTTTACAACTGATGCACCAGCAACCTTCATCAAAATCGAGAGGTTATACAGTCGAATGACATTCGACTGAGAGAAGTAAAAGCATAAGTCGTTATCATTAAGTATAATTTGCGTCTGATGTGGGGCACTATCATATTCAATCTCGTGAATCAGGCCCAAAACACTAAGTGTTGGCAGGAACAGATCTAATGAAAAGTCAATGAGTTGCAGGTGTTCGATTAATATATATATATATATATATATATATACATATGTAATCCGGGACATTCCAACATCCTATACTATTACTCATTGTTCTCTTTAAGTTCAGAAACCGGAATTAACCTGAAGAGCGTGTCGTGCACCAAGTATCAGTTCGAAGTCTTTTTAACTTGTTCACGAACAACCCGAAAAATGGTCCGATAAGACTACCTATGCATATCGACTGTCAATACACGAGATATGCTGATGGTAGCGTTTATGTGATTGATATCAATGATTATAAAAATAATCTAGGAAGCATGTGAAATTTAATTCATGGGGAAAATAATTTTGCAAGGGAAAAGCAAGCGAAAACCTGGACGTTTACTGGCCTTAAAGAAGATCGTAGTTGAAGTATCGGAGTCATCATATTTTTACTGTTGAGAACTAACGAATTGCTCATGCAAAATGGAAACCAATTGGAATGAAAAGTCACTTTCAGGTTTCTCAGGTTAAAGAATATCCTCAAGAAGGTCTGAATTTAATTGTTATTTTAAAGGGCAGACAATACGGTGAACAAGAAACATGTTTCAAAGCACCGCGGTCATTCGGGAGTGAAATTTAGCAAGATGACAGGGCCTCACAAGGAGAGTATAACCATGGCTTATATCAGTAAAATTCGTTTAAGGGTGATACATACCCAGAAGTATAACAGCGTAGGTTGCCATTCTGGACATCATACCCTCCAGTTTTTCTTGATCGAACCAATCACGTGTTTTCGACCGAAATGGAGCATCTCAGGTGAATTTGGTTCTTATCTCCAATAGGCGGTGGAACGAAATACGCGGATGTCAACACTGGACACTGCTCTGCGCGAATCTGTAATGAGTTAATCCCTAGGGTGAACTTTGAGAGGATGATCTCATTAAAAAGTGCAATTTAACGTGCATCTGAAACAAAACCCCGTATTCCGTTCCAAGTAGACTAGCGGCGGCAGTCAAGTGGTCTTTTTAATCACCATGAGGATCTCACGGTTTTATTCGTCACAATAACTAAAATACCGTGGAATTCTTTCGCTTTTCTTTTCATTTACATTCTGTTATTGAGCATATATATCTGTATATATATGAAAGCATTTATCAATAAAGGTGTTTTGACCATTCCAGCCAAACAACTATCTGCGCTGATTGATTTGTTGAATGTTTGACTGACCAGCTTACCTGCATAATGATTTAATCTAAAGCTTGTGCCATTTTTCGGCCTACCTGCCTGCCTGCTCACCTGTTTACGGCCTTGCTGGCTCATCAGCATAGACGTCGGCTAAATGTGTTTCCATTCCAAGCAAATGTACCGTTTCGTTCACTGCGCAATTATTTACCGACTCAAACGGTCTACCACAGGAGGAAGTGGTCAGTCAAATAGCTGCCGTTTGAGTCCTTTGAGTTGTGCCGTTTCCCCATTGTGTACGTTGACAATGCAAATGTCCACCTAAAGGATGTAAAACTATGTTTTTCGAATTCTTTTTCTCTTTCTTTGATTGTTTTTCAAATTGCTGATTATTTTTTCACAAATGACGTTTCCATTGTTAAATGTCTTAAGATGAATGCAAACCATTTATCAATTCCAATTCTCGCATTATTTCAAGCATACTTGCTCATTAGGAATACTTAAAAGTTTCTCTCCACTACAAATACTAATAACTTAATCAATAAATGCAATATTCTCTCATTTTAATGACAATATTCGTTCTCTGTAGGGAAAACTTCACGAAATAAAATGTATCACATGGAGAAAAGATTGTTAAACTCTATGGATCATTACGTTACGAGAATCGGGGTTGAACAAAGAAATTCTCAGTGAAATTGTGCATCGCAATGGGTATAAATTATATGGGGCTGGCCATCTCTCGACTGTTATTAAACAAATCGGAACTTTTGTAATTTATAGTAGCATCAACTATAGTAAAGCAACTACCTGAATCAACAAATACTTGATGGATAAAATCAGTTGCCGCGTTATTGAATGTGAGCCTCATTTTTTCAGTAGGTTTCATTCCGTACTCACCTGACATCTTCTGTATACACACCTGAACTAAACACATTTTCTGGTATTTTTTGTACTTTTTGTGCATATATGTTCGTGACTTTTGTTGACATAATATATCTTCCCTCCACGCACTTGATTTCCAACACTTGATCCATTCTACTACCACATTGGAGGCACAGCTGTACTTCGTTTTCACAAACGGACCGTAATTTTTCATTGTCCGAAAACGCCCTTCTGAGTAGCTTTGATCTGTGAGCCTAACCGGTTCATGAACGTAGTAAGACCGTCAAAGACAATAAATAACGGGAGTTGTTTATCGGAGAACCTAGAAAAGCCAATACCTTTGATTGTCTCGACAGATTGTTCAGTCTTTCCAGATCAGAACCCATCTGTTCTATGTCAGCATGTTGTTGTTGTTGTTGTTGTTGTAATAAGCTTCGCTTTAATCGGTTTCATCCACTTGGAATCGTCTTTATCTACGAGGATAGATATTCATCACCGCTACCTAGGTAGTTAAACGAACCTATTGAAAACAACAGAAAGCACTCTACAAGAGACTTTCAGGGGCAATCCAATCTTAAATGTATGCTTTAAAATTGTTCACAGATACAATCTAGGGAATTGTAGTTGTTGTAGCACGTGGAGGGGTACAAACCCCCTATGGAACAGTACCTATAAGCACAAAATGAAATCAGTCCATAGTGAAACGCTGAAGTCAGAGCTCAGCCCAGTTTGACACTGAAAAAAAGGTACCTGACTCTACTCAGCCACTAGTAATCAAACTCCCCACGATCTTCCGACAGCAACAAATGCGAAGATGAATAAAACTTCTGATTCGGACAGACCATCACCAGTGATACTCAAGGTAAGTGGGTACAGGTTCAGATTCCTTTTCTAACAAACCATATGAGCGTCTCATAAGCGCAAAGTTACCTAACATTTCGAGACTGGCGAAGGTAACTCTGCACTTACTCACGTTATTTACACTGTCAGAATTTTATTTTTAGACTACAAAACGCATTCATCCGTCTTGATCGATCGGTGTTGCTTCAGCTGATTAGCGGAAGTGGAGTTAATTTGAACGTTTGCAGATTGATCCCCGACTATCTCAGATCAAATGCACTGTAGGTAATTGAAAAGGTAAGGAATCTTCTATCAGTTTGAATGCATTTGTTTTACTGTAAGATTCAGCCTTCAACCTCATTTTTATTTTCACCGTAGATTAAACATCTACTCATTCCTTCTACATTCAACTGCAAATGCATCTACAATATCGTTTTAGGATGCAAAACACCCGACTCTATATGGTCTTCACAAATTTGAAGCAAGCGAAGTCATGTTGCGCATGGTTCCTTGTCCCTCTTTTACAGAATTCCTCAGAATTCCAGGAAGTTGTGTTTTCCCTATCGATAGGAGAATGGAATAGAGCCATCATATATAGGTTTTCTTCTCTTTCTGCTGATCAGGAACCGATAGCAACATCAAGAACGGTAAACCAATTTGGCGTCAGTTTATTCTACAATTTATTATGGTCCCTACACATTCAGGACACATTGTGTAAAGTTAGCATGTTGTCATGTTTTTCATTCTGATTAAGAACCATTTCGTTCTCCCACAAGTTGATTGTTACGTTTGTAAATGCATTCATGTATCCCTAGTGCTTGCACTGCTCCCCAGTGATTTTCTTCAGGATGTTAGCAAATGACTTTCACTTAACGACGACATCCCCAGAATACATCTCGAAATGCAATCGCACCGCTAAGGAGAAACTCATGGACTCTGTCATGAATAAGAGCCTACACAGACTTAAATTTCAAATTCGAATTATCGTTATCCATTACACAACGAGCTTACAAAAGCTTTATCTACATCACTCGCGAGGTCAAGGTTCAAATTTTAATTTGGACGTATCTCTTTCGATAGTAATTCTGCTTCTAATTTTGTTGCTAAGAAAAATATTTTCTACAAAATTGCCTAGCCACTTGATTCGTTGGCAAAGCCGATGTTCAGTGGCTTTTAATTTGATTTTGCGTGATTCTTTAAATATACATCGAACTTTCTTGTGTAAAATACTGAAATGTTTCTCACCTGTATGCATAAGCCTACTAGAAAGCCCAATTTCGCTCCAGATAGATAACCGAAATCATCCTCTGTAGGTTAAAAATCGGAATTACTTTAAAAACAATTTTTCGTCTGATACATTACATTGTTTACAAAATATTGAAAATTGGTTCCCGTAGATCGGGTGAACTAAATTTCATTTCGCCTGTTCGCCGAGCTTGGCAATTTGTTTGCAAACGTTTCATCACCAACCGAGGTGACATGATCAGTGCTTATGAAGTTGTAATTTTCATAAAACAAACTATTAGTCAAGCGTTCTTATGTTGAGATTAAAATAAACGATCCTACCTGATTTGTTAATAAAACTTTCATAAAAAGTCAGAAGTTGTTAAATTGCACAATATTGTACAACCGTGTCCGTATTATGAATTGAGCATGAACCTTGGTAGAACAAAAAAGGCCTTCGTGAATGACGCTACGCTTCGGTGTATTGTGAACTCCCCAGATGAGCCTCAAGGCCAAACTTAATGCTCTAACAAGTAAACAATTGTTTCTCCGACTTACAGTAAAACAGTAGCATCCGGAGCCCATCAGACTGATATGAAACGAAGGTAGCTTCTTTTATACCATATGTGATCTGATCTATCCTTTGTTTATGTTCAAATAATAACAGGAGAATCCGTGGATATGTATGACTATTGGAAGCCGATTGAAGAAAGTTCTTTGCGATTGCTAATTCTTGAACATGCAATGAATAACCGGTTGATGAGCATCACACTTCGAAATAAAATGCTTTCGACATTTGTGTCTCTTGTATATCACGCCTTTTAATATAGCTTTGTGGAAACAGAGTGCACCAGGTAATTATTGATTGTCATCATCATCCGAAATAAGTTGTTCTTAGTAGTGTGAGCAACTATAGTGAAACACCTTTCAGTAGTTCTTTAACTGGGAAAATGTGTATTAGACCTGTGGATAGGGTTTGAATGATGATAAGTGAGATACATTGCATCCTGTTGGATAGGTGAGTGTTTATGGTCAAATTCTCCTTTAAGATATCATTCATCTCCACTAACACCAAAATTGATAGATCAGCTCAGTATTAGCTGATTCCGCATTGCAGAATACACTACGGCGCCGTATGTATGTTAAATTCATCATTATTTGAAACTCGTGCTATGTAGTGTTCTTCCTTAAAAAGCATTTGTTCTCAAATAAATCCTGAATACCAGTACTAATCTCACAGATTTTCACTGTTTTACAAAAAGAGCGAAATCCGTAAGAACTGCTTTCTTTTCTTATCCTAATTGACGGAAAGCTCATTTTGAAATTATATTATACAAGGTATGTTATTCACGGTGGATGTTTTGATTTCGCTAACCAATTCGCAGAGTTGGGAGCAAATTGACGGTTACGTGTGATATACAATTATTTTGCTTCAACTATTCCTGGCGGTTTATTTTTGAAAATGATGTGTTTGGTTTCCCAAGTGACTTCAATCATTCCAGCACTTTCTGCTGTATCGAATGAATCAGCTGCTCAGATAACGACGTCTCCCCAAATGCAAAAGCACTTCCACCGTTTTGTTCCATTTTTACAGGCTATCATTATGGATCCCCAATTACTGGAACTTGTGTTACAATCCTCAGTATTTTATCGCCCTGCAACGAATGAAAAGCATTCGTTTTCATCCATCCTTCTTTATACGAGCTAGACTGCAAATCTCAACGATGCTTCATTTTTTACTAAAATCGATAACAAATTAAACCGTCGAAATGTACTATTGCGGTTTGTTCATGCACCTACCAGTTCGATTAGTATAAGATGTCTGGGTAGAAGAAAGCCAATTGTGAATGAAAATATCAAGTGAATGCCACTGAGCAGTTAAGTAGATGACCTGTGTAGATACATGCGATGGAAATGTTTGTGATAAGCGAAAAAAAGCACTGGGCAGCTGTTTCGTCCTATCTGGGACTCATCAGCAGTGCGTACTTTTTAGTGTATCAGTCAGAACTCTAACGGCGAACCTGGTGACTGGTACCTGGTGCCTCTCAAGAATTGAATAGGATAACTCAAGCTTGCTACTCTCAAAAGTAACCTGTGTACGTTTCCTTCAAATTGTGCAGAAGATTTTGTAAAGAATAAATGAAAGTTAGTTAAAAACCAGCACCAGCCAATACTCGAATAAATACATTTTGAACAAGGGTTAAAATGGAACACCTCCTTCATCGTTTCAACAGAAAAAAGAATATTGACAATGAACCAAGCGTAAATAAGCGTGAACAAAAAATCAACTGTAAGGATTCAACCACCAAGTGCACTCGACATTTATTTGGCTATCTCATCCAACCGGTGTTTGCCTGAAACTCATTGGAAATTTGAGCAGGTTTCAAGTTACGTTCAACATGTTAATTTCCAAATGAACTTAGCTGGCCCAGTTGCCGCGGTGTCATATGTGTTTGAATTGAGGTCGTAATTGTTTAGTAATTTGATCAAAAGCGATTGATGAGCGCCATGAACGAACGGAACTAAGCACATCGTGACAAGCGAATGCCCCGTGCATTCCATTCCAGTACGTAAACCTGAAGTTGTCAAGTTTCACGAGGAATAACATAATTATGCTAGGTGGCAAAATAAGTGAAATTGCAGTCTGACAAAACTCCTCTGGCGATTTTGTAGTAAAACCAGCAGATCCTAACTGTTTACTGCGGTGCTGTTGATATCTGATATCACTATTTTTTCAAAGAAACTTCTAAATGCTATTCAATAA
>UZAN01044347.1:11189-25566 GCA_900618425.1 Echinostoma caproni | reverse complement strand
CCATTGAATGTGATGGACACCAAATCATTCTGACCAATACATGAATAATGTAATTTTACTCCACCTTCATCTTTTATGGAACCTCTGGGCTATTAAAATAAAGGAAAGAAAAAAGGTGATAAAATATGTCAACAAAAAGGCGACAAACCGGCAAAGTGTGGTGGGTTGTTAGATAAAACTGACCACTTCGTTAATATTTGACTGGTGTGCTTTGTTGGGTTTAAGTGAAACAGCAAACCTCCTTAGGCTTGGCATTTGAATGCATTTTCCAGTGATAAAAGAAGTATCAATTACAGCCAAAATAAAAACCAGAACTTTTAAGATTTCTTAACTCTTTTTACTGTGGCCAAAAAACAGTCGATTGAAAAAATTCACTATGTGTAGCTTTCAAAACCACAACCGACAATAACAATAGTGAAACTGGTTTCAGTGCCAAAAGCATCACAAACACAAATGATGAATTACTTAAAACCGATTATTCTTCAAAAAATCTTGTTCCATAAGAGAGAATTGTTTTTAACAAAGCAGCTTTAGTTCATTCTACATGGGAACAAAGAAGCAACGAATAAAATACATGCCGAACTGAGGAAACGGTTACGGTTCAGTTATGCTTGTGTCTGTGATAGACTCCACAAACTCACAGCTTCAGTCACCTTAAGAAAAAGAACGCGAGAAAACTTCGCAAGTCTCCATCAGCACTCATGTTCGACATTGAGGCGCTGATGATCTTTCGGGTGCTTCGTCAATGCTCCATAGAACAGAAGTGAAGTTGTTTTTTTTGTCAGTTTAGTCATTTTTGGCAGATATCAGTGTCACCTTCAAACGGTTACTGGATCAGATCATTATCTTTTAATATTCTATTAACCCTTGTGCAAGGGCTCTACTTATGCATATAATAACAAACTTGGAAATGGAGGCTCCCATTCAAGTATTGACAATGTCGAGTTTTTATTTTGGTTTTCGCATGACATTTCTTCCTATATCCGTTCGACTGCAAATGCTTGCTCAACGGGTTTGCATAAAAAAACTTGTGCAGAAGAAGACCGCGGGAAGACCTGAGCTAATTTGGTAATCAAACGAACTACACGAAACACGGTTAAAACATTACAGTTTGGTTATGTCCATCGACTATGTTGTCGGAGTTAGCAGTGATGGATTTGGTATCACATCCGAAAGCTTGATATTTGAGTCACGGCAGTGATCCGATGCAATTCAGCTCTTTTGATGAGCCCCAAAACTAAACAAGCAGCTGTTCAGTGCAGCTGAAGGACCAAAAGACAATGGGTGTCAAATCGAAAGCATCCAACTAAATTCCGCCGACGTTTGTGCATCAGACTTGTGGGCAACAAATGGGATTGGTCTATATTAACGTACCAAAATCACAAATCAAGGCAAGACAAACACTTTCCGTGTGCATAGATAAGTTTTAACAAACTATTTAAATATTCACTGTATGTACCGAAGATCGATTTCTTGGAGTTTAACAAGTTCACTCATTTGATTGATTGAATGTTCTCTTTCTTGGCATAAAATAAGATTCATTAGTGAGTTTTAAATATTCATATTGGACGCTCAGTTGAACGTCCGTAACCCAGCACAGTCAGCTGTAATTTGAACATTTGACGGTCAATAAAAGTTAAGAAAGCCTGTAAAGTGATTTTGAAATAGTTTCAACCAACCAGTGATTATTTAATTCAAAATTAAGCACAACTGCATATTATTCAATAATTTTATTCTAAAATGTTTTTCACATGTAGACACGTTTCAGATTATACCAAAATTACTTTGATAATTTGGGGAACTGCATTTCCCGGTTTGACTCAAAATAAGAATATTTTAAATGTTCCATTTTCCTAACTGTTTTATACCCGGAATGAATGATTTATTTTCCAGTCCTATCGGGATACGTTCTTGGTCGACTGACTAGAAATTAGTGAGTGGAAGCGAATACGTGACCAAGTGGGGTGAACGCTATACCGGATTATCAAATCTCGAATACGGTCTTGAGGCTCCTCTCGAAACAGATGCACAGTAACCCGTCAGTTCTGAAAGAAACTTTGGGAGGACAAACACAGACTTTGAGTGAATTCCCTATTTTTTGAGCTTACACCGTCCTGCAATAGAATCTGTACAGACACATTCTGTTATTAACCTTTGGTTCGCTGATTGATATGCTTCGGATAACAAATAGTACTAGCAATAGCTTCCTTAACGACGCATTTTAACCATCGGGAAGCAATATAAATAAAATTGGTCTATTATGGTCTACTAGGCTTTGGCATTGGAGGAGCTACGTTATGATGTTCTTCAAACACTATGCGCCATTAAATGAAATTCGCGCCATACATCTCAATTTCACAAAGATTGATGGATGATTAAATTAGATGTCATAGTTTTTGTTTTGAATCATGCGCAAAACAATGTAATCAATATCTGAAAATCCAGCGAGGGGTAGTAGTACTATGCGGCCGTTTCCACCTTCAGTAGATTCTCAGCAACGGAAATCCATTGACACCATTCAGAATCAAACCAGGGATCTCACATGAAGAACGACTCGATAGAGTTTAGTATATTTTCAACTCACGTTCCTTTCGATAGGCTTACGATCGAAATTCTCACTGAATCGCTCAATAATTCCTGCAAAACAGTACTAACGTAGAACTATTACATCAAACTTAATCTGTTCTCTTTTCAAGATGAAAGAGTATCTTAGACCATCCTGGAAGCTCAAATAACGTGGTGGTGGCCCGGTGGTAACATCTCGAAATTATCAACCAAGGGATGTGTTCGAATCCAACTACCAACGTCTCACTTTCCCCATTGTGTGTATTGGATGGCAGCCCCGCTTGATTGGCCGCTTTCCCCCTCCCTGAAAATGGTATCTTCGTATATTCAATGAAAGGAAGTAGAGTGTAAAAGAAAAAAGAAAAAATAACACAGGGCTACAGAATGGTGGAGCTTACACAGGATAAACATTCTGGGTGTTTTTTTTTTGGCCCAGGAATATCATTTCAGAATACACCCTGCATAGCATGTTTGTCCTTCATGTCTCGACGGAGTAGATAGCAATTCGATCAGAAAAATAGCTAACTGACAAAACCTCAAAGGTCCATTGAATAGATTCTTATTTGCTTGTTAAATTGACAAAAGCTGTGCGGTTTTATCTCCCACCAACCCTAATGTGCCGTGGCAAAAATGTAGAACAAAAACTACCTGGCTCAGACAGAATTATCGTCTCTTACCAAGGTGGATTAGTGGATGAACAAGGCGGATTAATTCGTCACCTGATTGCGTTCCGTGCACAAACGTGTACAAACGAGACAAACCTGCCTCGTCAGCTTTGACTGTTTCATTACCCATCTATCGAGTGGTAAAACGCTCCGATCAGATCGATGATAGGATAATTATTCATATTTATTTTAAAATTTCGTAGGTAACACTTATTTGAATGAAATTTTGTCTTGGTGATGACGGTATGCTGTCCTGAAATCCGATTGACGGCACTGTATCAGTTACTTGAAAATATGGTATGCATCGCAAAACAAGAGAAATATTATATCTGCACAGGATGGGTTTAATGATGGACAAACATACCGGAACAACGTTTTTGTCAGTGTTGCGCACCATCACATCTAACTCCATCGCATACAAATGCGTTAGCTGGAATAGAAAAGTATCAATTTCCCAAACGGGTGATACCCACAAACAAGACCCTTAGCAATGCTCAATGCAAATTTTAAAACTGAATCGAATTATCCAGGCCTGATATACCAAAGTCAAAGTATAGTTTCTGATCGTATGTATACCGCAGAAACGAACCGAGTTTGTATTCTTTACTACCTTGATTTCATATGAACTGATGCAGATGAAGCTGTAGACGATATACCAAATTTTACTGACTCACATAAACTATTATTTAACTAAAATTTCTGTTCGTTATCCAACTAATTAAAATTGTAACATAGTTCTACGATATTTTCAAAATATATGAAGTGTTAACGGAAACTCTGGTTTATTTATCGTTTTCCTGAAAACATGAATCACATGTTAACTACAAATCCAAGTATTCAATGAATGAAACTTAATGCTGTGAAATATTTTGCGTTCCCATTTTGTTTAAACAGCCAATTATTCTTCGCTTTAACGTTAAACCTCTTCTGGCTATCCAACCTAAGAGTTCATGTCATAACTTTTCTGGCATCTTTCATGACGTCAGAGAAGTAGGCGATTTGTCACAATTCACTTAGGCTTTTCCCATTGTCTCATTGCTCTTTTAATGCTCCTCGTTCATTCACAACAGATAATAAATGTGGATTGGGCTTTCATATTATTGAGAGGTATTAAAACAGTCTCCTGTCAAGCCAAACCTCAATCCTGAAACCTGTCCCTACAGTTTGTTCTTTGATTGATCTTAGCTAAGGAACGTCATTCGTATCTGGTACTAGAACATATTATCCCCGTTTTTTGTAGAATCATAATAATTATCATTATGATTTTTATTATATCATACAAAGCAACTTTTGGGATAACTCTTAATCCATACGAGACCCAGTGTTCATCTTTTATATGCAATGACGACCTAAATAGATATTGTAAAATTTTGCTGACACGTGATGGAATGCCGCCATAGGAGATATTATCACGCTTATGATCTTTAAGTTTCAACTTAATATTTTTGTTTACGATAGGTGAATCCGTTTTTCTCATTCATTTCAAATGAAACTGGAATTCGAAAACTGCACTCACGTGTAGTAATACACTGGATGGTAATCATAAAACAGTTTGCTGGAAAAACAATAAATTGTCTGTCTGGAAGAGAAAGAGTACGTGACATTTCTGTCGGTCTAAAAGTAACCTGGTAATGACCATATGACCACTGTTTGTATCGTTCATTTAACAGAAAATCTTTCATGCTTTGCAGCAGCAGCAGTTGCAGTGGCTCAAACGGAAAACCATGGTATTTCTATCCACAACCCCGAAAGCATACAGATGAAAGCATCACGTGACGTCGAAGAAGCTCTTTTATCATGGACGCATTTATGCACTACACATCAAATTTGTTCACTGCATTATTTCTAATCAGACTTGTTCTCTGTAGATGAGTGAAAACTATAGTTATGAATATCACCACTCGACGGTGTGTTTCCAAAACAATTACTTCTCATAGTTTTATTCGATTACGCATGATTTACAAAGCGAAAAAATCTGATAAGCAATAGAATAGATCAAAGAACAACAAAGAACTGAAACTGAATCTCATTTCAAACAAATAGTTCTCACACGTAACTCGGTATATTTCGATCATGGGATTTAATTTATGTCAATCCGTTGTGTTGGATAAAACCATCGGAAATCAGCTTATTGTATTTGATTTCCCTCCCTCCCGCCTTCACACACACACACACACACTTTACCTCTTCAGTCTACCTTAATTTGCATAATCCCTACGAGGAAAACATTTCTAAAACATTATCGATTTGATCGCTCACTAAAGGAAATGAACCTCCTAGACGAGAGCCTGAAACAAATGCAGTACGTAGTCTGTAACAAAATCTTAAATTGCCCTTCTTAGAATATCTAAAAGTTGTGAAACCTTTACTATAATTCAAGTAGACAATTATTAACGCAAAATATATCATTGCATATCCGAACATGGAAAAATAAAGAATTATTCAAATGAAGAGAAAAGGAAAGGCAATAACTTGACTACCGAATATCCATTGTTGGCCGTGTTGTCTAACAAGGACGCTTTTTTAAAATTCTGCTTACATCAAACATTGTGCTTATATAAATTAAAACTCATATTGCTCTGTTCATGGACAAAACTGTATCGTAGGGTGAGACAACCCGCACCGATAATAGCTGATTGTGATTTTCCACATCTCACTGAATCTGTTGAATTCCCAGCCTTTTGTTTGTCATTCAGGCCTTTTCTTAAATACCCGAGCACGGCGAACTGCCTACCAGCTATTCAGTCCTCGTCCCGCCTCCCTGGAATTTCATATTTCCTCATTCCCTGCGTTCCGTTCGGAGACACCGCATAAACGAGCCTAGAGACATCGTCTGGCGCAGTCCGGTCCACTCTGCTGCACTGCTCAAGTCCGCAATACGTAAACACTACCATACCGCCGGTTGAGTCCCACAAAAGCAAAAGCGTCGATTTGTTCTTTATGTTGACTAAACTTGGTCTGTTAGTGTAAGTACGAATTTCGATTTAACTGAGCTACCACTAGTAGTGCATCAACGATTTCGGCTTTTCGTCCAAGTTTGAAATGAAGGTTGACTTTCTGTGGAGTAGCGATACTAGATGACGACTCAGATTTTAATCAAAGGAAGAATGAAGACACAGGAATGAGAGAATATCAGTTTCGGCCTCTATTGAATATCATACCTTTCAATGTCAACACTGATTACTATCTGATAAACTTTGTATTTCCTCAGATACCAAATCTTTCTCGAATAAAAGAGTTCAGAAGTTCGGCATATTTTGTAGCATAACATATCTCATCTAATACTAATAGAGCTTCGACTTTTCTAGGGTTTTTGATCAATTTTAACTTCCACTCAGTGTTGAAACGTGTGCAAAGGAAAACGTAAAGGGAGTATCAACTGCGAACCCTTATTCCTTGTTGCTTGAGAATACACATCAGTCGACATTGTGCACAAACACAAAAAGTATATGTTCCACGTTCTATTGTCCCAACGTCTAATCGTACAGAACTCACTATTTGTTGTGTTCAGTTCTTTAGTAAACTAAGGATTAATGAATTTGAGGTCATAGGGGTCATGCGCAAAAACATGTGTACTTATACAGGTAAAGTTCCGCGTAAGCTACTTGTGCAGCGATTTCTTCTATAGCAAAGAAAGCTCATCAATCCTAAAAGGATTTTAAGCATTCCATCTTAGATCGACTGTTTGTCAATAAAGTGACAAGCTATTACTTTCTGCAGATTTGCTCCACAACATAGAAACGTTACTGAAAAAATGTCTAGAGTATGTAAAAGGCGAGATATATGAATCCTAACTGTTTCCATCCACAACCGAATTGGTTCGCTCCAAGCAGTTTTAATCAGTTTCTATTCGTTCTTGTCTAGATAAATATAATCCAACTAATTTGTCTCTTTAGATGAGTATGGTAGTTCATAAATATCTGACAGTATTGAAATATCTTCAGTTTGATTGTATTGTCCGACTTAAACACACAGGTTTTAATCAATTTCTTGTGCTAAAAGAAAAAAATTGGCCGTTGTCATCTTCCTCATAAAATCACAATAATTTTCAATTAATCTGAAACAGTGAAATAAAACTTGCCTTGGTGCACATCATACATGAACACCACATTCTCCTCTTGTATACGGCACATCCAAATTTGTTTGACTGTCAGCCTAACAACCGACCAACAAGAATCGTGAAACGCTCTACGGTTACCTTAAGATATGTTCGACTTTCTAATTTGACAGGCGAATATTTCTAACACTCCGCATTTTTAAGTTCCATAACATGTCATTTTTTCCCCACATGTTGATTTTGATACATCTATGTCATCAATGTCATACCAACAACCAAAAACAAAAGCCAGAACAGTAGGATGTCTGTTTCATTCTCTTTGCCACAGGAAACTGGTAGCAAATAGGTCAGAAAAAATGATAAGACCTAACAAATGTTCAGTGTCAAAATGGTTTAAGGTTTTTCGAAAGCAGAAGCTTCCTTTAAAAAGCTTCTTTTCCACATTTAACTGCACATTCTTCAAGTATGTAACTGTTAACTTTCTTACAACTCCAAATGCATAATTAAACACGTTTTACTCTCACACAAAACTCACTTTTCGATTATATACACCTAATTTTGAGCGACAATCATTGGTTTTCTAAAGGATTATGTTCCGCAGAATTAGTATCCTACAGCGCGGTAAAAATCTTTGTACATATAAATTGGGTTTTCCGCAAAACTATGCCTGTGAGACTTCATGAGACTTCACTTTTTTTGTTGAATGTTTCATTTTTATCCCTCCTGCAAATATTATTCTTGTAGAAAGATGCATGACAGACACTGAGAAGTGTTCGATTGAAATTCATGCCTCAACCTCAATTCTAACGTTAACCGGAATGATTTCTGCTTTTGTTTAAAAAATGACTTTGTTTTGGTCGAGGCTGTAATGGGTTCAAAATTACGTCACCCAAGTCGGAAAGATTGCTAATTAGAGTTTGGAATTTCTGTTGAGATTTCTCAGCTGCTGACCACTGACCCGTTGTAATTCAGATTACCACTGGTCACATCATTGCAATGATCGATAACAACTTTATACTCGGGGATTAGAGCGAAAAAGCACTTAGTAGTTCAAGATGAAACCACCCTATCCGGAGTAGACCAGATGACGGTTCAAGCATTTTTAAGATATACGCAACTTCATGTTTCGTCAATGTATTAGAGCTCGTGCTCGATGAATAAAATTATACTTAAACAGCATAGCGAAGATCACACAGAGCAGAAATTAATCAAACAAACCGTATAAAAGCTCATCGAGTTCAAGTTTGTTTATCACCGTGCCTCTCTGAAAGACTAAAGCCAATCGTTTTGATAGCACCCTAGCTCTATGGAGTTTTGAACGCTCAAACCCTGAGTTATTACACCGTCCTTTTATGTACTGTCAGTCAGATAGATGCACAAAACATAAGCTGTTTTGTATAGTTCCAACTTTATCAAAGTGAAGGAAAATGCAAGGACCGAGGTGAAAAGGTGTTCTCCATGGATGAAACTCACATAATCAAACAACCTACTACTTACAGTGACCGCGGACTTCGTTTGCGGGTTTGACGATTATAAGATAAAACAGGGATTCCGCAGACGAATCCGAAAGAACTTAAGCTTCTATGCACTTTAAACGGTTGGAAAATGTACACGAACATTCATTATCATAAGAAGCATTTGTTTGCTGTGGTTTTACATCTAGATTCACTCCTTGGAGACATTTTGGAAACAAAATCAGAAACAAACATACTATTCGGGGTAATAAGCAGATAAAACCAATACTGTCGATCCACGATGATGTGTTTTGTGAAATTGTCATACAAATTAGCTACAAAGACTCACCAAGGGTTGTTTATGGTTATTTGGAAAAAAAAGTTTACTTCAGTAAAAATGCTGTTGCCTATACGAACCGACAAGTGCTTCACAGGGACCCGTTGCCTCAGTTTCGATTAGACCTGTAGATACCTTCACAAGATAGCATTTTTGTTTATGTTCTAAAAACCAAATCAAGACAGTTATCCACAAACACCATTTCCCCTTATGTACTGCGGCCAAAACTCAACAAATCGTTTGAACTCCGGGGTGAAGAAAACGTTCAACATCATCCATGTCAACTGTGTTCTCCACGAATTTGGCGTTCTGTCTTGACATCAGAGCAAAAGTAACCTACCTTTCACGACTCTCACATGATTGTCTGTCCACCCAAGTGCACATTGGACCCTATTCTCATAGATCAAACAATAGAAAAGTTATCAAAATGATTCACGCAACACCATCCTCCCTAGCAACAGTCACAAGCTTGGGTTTTGTCAATTTGGTAGAAATCGGACACACGATCGACGCTCAGCCGGCTATCTCAACTGTCTACTAAGTCACACAACAATTCTCCTCACCAGCAAAGCACCGTGTATTACACTTTAGCTTTGCGGCGACGCCAGCTGATTGTAATACTTGCGTTATTCTGATACTCAAACATTTTCATAAAATCTATCTTGACCGATGTTAAAATGTATCAATATCAGGGTTCATCGTGTTCTGTGCAGACTGCAAATCTAATGAAAGTTACTTGAACGCAAAACCCGTCTTAACGAAGCTTTTTTATGAAACACCGGTGGATTTTAATCTTCATCTACAGTGCCATACAATCGCCGTTGTAGCAATCAAAATTGTTTACAATTCATTGGGAATGAACTCGTCAAAAAATATTGATCCCCTAGCACCTCATGTTGTCATTGTTATAACGAGCTTAATTAATAATCAAAATTTAAATTTAAAATGCAGCTAATTTCCTGAAAATGAAGATCTGCTTCCATTTTTCAATTTTCCTTAGTGCAGTTCATTTATCTTAGTGCCAACGTTTAGTTGTTAGGATTATTCCAAACGGACACAACTCGATAGTCGTACCGGGCGGTTTCTGTTTTGCAAAACCAGCAAAATAAATCAAGAGTAATATATTTTGGTGGAAATAACATGCAACATTTATTGCGGCTACTTAACTCTTCCTGTTTTATATATTCATTTCACACGTGTACACTGATCTCATGATGGTTCGCACAGACCTTGAAAATAGATTACCACCTTTATCCATGTCTAGCAGAAGGTTGAAGGTTGTAATATAATTTTGGATAGTTAAATGTAAATAGTATTTAAACCTAAAATACTACTTTTACTGGATTGATGATAACAGATAATCATAGTTTAAGTGGGTATCGGGTGTTTTGCGCATAACACCGACCAAATTAATGAGGTTTTGTAGCATATTGCAGCTCAAATCCTCATGTACCATCAAAAAGCTACACACGTAAATTTTCACACCTTCAAACTTCACATCAGTAGCTGCTGGAAACGAGGTATCTTTTTCACATGCACTGGTGGTAATGTTGGCCAAGTGCACGCCTTATGCTCTCTAAAATTTCACGAAAGTGGGATTATAAAACGCAGTGACTAGCGCTAAATAATGACCTCGAAAATGCTTCAGATTCGGCGGCCAACAGTCGCAGTGGCTTCAGGCAAATTCGGTACAGTGCTGTTTTCTAATGAAAACGTTCAATAGTCGTGACATTGATAAACTTGAGCATAGATCGATTTATTTTAATTAGAACACGAGGAGAAGGAATACCGACTGAAGATAGGGATAATAATACATCGCAAAGATATTTTAGAATTTCTGTTGGTTGTGTATGCGAAGTGCAAACAGTTAGTGCGATGTGTATGAATGAGTAGCAGTGGTCGAGAATGGCTCTGTCCAACAAATTAGAACTGGTGAAAGTTAAAACTCTAGAATTAGTTGTCGAGAGATTATATGCAACTTCGTGAATATTGAAATTGAAATAACGGTCATCGGCAAATTGAGGAAATTTTTATTCCATCAGTTACAGAATTTTCATCGTGCTTCTTTGACCCAGACAAAAGACCAAATCTGGAAGTTTCATTGAATAATAGAGTAGTCTATGAGTATTCTTTCCAGTGGAAATTCATCAATCGCATACAGAGAAATCACTAGAACAGTTAAGATAGAAATAATAGCAACAGTAGTGCTTTCCAATTGCACTCGAATCCTGGGAGTAATTTTCTCTTACCCTTAGCACAACAATCAAATTTCTTTGAAGAACTGTTTACCGTTAGTATTTCACATATATTAAAAAGTCAAAGAAGATTGCAAAAGGTGAACTTAATAAATAAAGAGAACGGTGAAAGGCTTGAAAGCCCAGGAAAACCTCTGGAGTCCTGAGAATGTTAATTTGTCCTCGTAATGACTTCCGTAATGTGGAGGGCACTTAACAGAAACGGGCCCTTCGATGGG
The DNA here is from genome assembly GCA_900618425.1 of Echinostoma caproni. NCBI lineage: Eukaryota > Metazoa > Platyhelminthes > Trematoda > Plagiorchiida > Echinostomatidae > Echinostoma > Echinostoma caproni. The sequence continues at coordinate 14,015 of UZAN01044347.1, read as the reverse complement.
CTGCGCTACACCCTAGTGCTTGTGCGTCAGGTTTGAATTTATCGTGTTTGTTCCACCCATTTCTCGGTGCTAATCATGTCAATGAACTATAAATATTCTCGTCGGGACAAGCTACGACTAAAAAGTGTCAATTCTGTGCAACCTGCTAAACATTCGTTTGGTGAGAGTCATAAACGTCCTCGGATTAAAACTCGCAGACGGGCCACAGGGAAACTGCATTTACTTGCGTCCCTCCTGACAAAATGACTGTCATCTTTGGTCAGCACTAACATTGGCTCACTAGCCTCGAATATCTTGGATTTAACCTCCGTTCTGAACACGCATTAATTCCAACACATGTTTTATGTGTACAAGAAACCTGTTTGAATCAAAAGATTGAGGACGTGCTTGTGCGAATAGAAGGCTTTGGTTGCTACCGGCAGGATGGACAGCGAAGTAGGATAGAAACCGGAGGCGGTGTGGCTACGTACATCAATGTTTCCTGGTGCGGCAAGTCAGAAAGGATATATAACCTTTTTGAAAAACGCATTGACTGTTTGTCTGTTCGTTGTCACCGTAAATTTTCCCGTCACAAAAGTATAATCCTCACTAATGTATATATATCTCCCTTGTGTACTTAGACGGAAATTTTGCCTTCTTTGAGTCCTATATTCCATTTCTAGTTTCATGATTAGATGAAAACCTTCACTTACTTGTTGGTTATTTCAATCATGCAAGCATTTCTCCTCTGCTTCCGTTTGGTCTGTCTGTCTTTTCTCATTCTCCTGCCAGGGGTAGTTCAGTGCTGGACAGAGTGATCACAAACCATCCCAACTTATTCTCTCTCAAAATAATGGCCCCGGTTTCTACCACCGGCCATAATATTCTTCTTTTTAGACAAAGGATATACTCTCGCACTGCATATCAAGCATTCATATGTTCCACTCAGATCAAATTTCATCCAAGGGACTATTCACCCAACCGCATCACTCTTCTCAACCGTTCTGTTGTGATTGTTCAGTCTTAGTTAATTCTTGACCATCTCTTTTCAAATGTGCTGGTCTGCTGACTGAAACGATGAAATCGATCTTTAATTTGTGTTGTCTAATGAAAACCCTGTTTGTCTGTAACAGTAGAATTACCTCACCTTTTTTGACATCATCGAGACGGCACAAAGAAAGGGCCTATAAATTTCCTCATGAATCAGTTGTAAAGCACTATTCTGATTTGATCACGTCTGAGATAAGGTATCGAAATGCAATCGTCGCCGCCTAAGTTCTTCCAACAAAGAACACCAAGCTTTTATGTCAAGGTATTCCCCTTCTCAGTGGGCAAAACGGAAATCACTGTAATACCTGTGTGGACGTCAAAAGCCTTAACGCCGCTTTCATCAGTCAAATGAGAGCCAGATTCCTTCATTCCCATGCAATTAATCCAATTTAGTGTCTTTTTCCAACGATTTAATTTTAATCTTCTCCGATCCTGCAAAGCATCCTCAGCTGCAGGCTCTGATGGTCTTCTTCCGGCACTTCTGAAATTTGGAGTAGCTTCCATGACTAATGTGATGACATCCGTCGTGAATGAGTCCCTATCTTCCCGGTCTATTCCGGATTCCTGGCATCAAGTGACTATTGTTGAACTCCCCAAATCCTCATCTTCAGCTGTTCTTGACGAACGGTTTCGTCTTATCGCGCTGACCTCAGTGGCTCTGCTAACGTAACTGAAATGTAAGCATTTATGTTTACACAAGTTACACAAGCACCATACAACTGAACAGTTCAGGTGAAGTGTTTACCAACCACGTACAAATATTCGTTTAATACAAAGAAAACTGGCTAATGTGATTATGGATGTTGCAACTTTTGTAAATTATTTCAGAGGGGATAACACACTGGTGGCTGTGGGAATGAGGGAAAAGAAACGGTTTAGTTAGGGCTTTACGTGCATGTGCAGGGCGCGTCCCCATATTGCGGATTGGATTTGGTTAATCATAAATAACGTGAGCCTGGGTTAACCTAATAAGCGGTGCACGAGGAAGCTGTCAGGAGTTGCTCGGTTAGAGCCCTCCCATTTCATATGTCTAACGACAAAAGTCGGCCGTGACGATCGTGGCCATGGTGTGTATTGTGTTCCATCTACCTAACATTGATTTATGGAGCAGGTGAGTAAATTGCACAATGGACCACCAACTTGTGCGAAATAACCCTGTTGCCTTGCACGTTTCACTTGGCTGAGGCACATGGAATAAAATGGCAGGATAGTGTGCTGTTTGCTCACCGCCTACGTTCGACGGGGAAACAGCTTCTGGGACAACGCTCCGTAATTCGATGGATAAATGTGTTAACCGTGGGAGCTTGGAGCAGTCCACGATTTCCGAGGGAAATAAATTACAGTTATGAATTCACTCACTTATTTTAGACGGAGAGAAATATCAAGCCAAAAGACTCAGTGATTAGAATCCACAACAATCACGTGTTGATTCTAAATCAACATAGGACCTGGAAAAACGCCATCATGCTCCAGTTTGTACAGATTGGAAACGAATATATGCTAATAAGAGTAATGCTCTTCAGAAGAAAAAATCCGGAGGTACATGGAAAGTTTAGAAATTTTGTGCCATTTGATAAATGATCGGAAATAGCACGGGACAAACTGTTTCCAGATCCGCTGCTTGCAAAGGCAACATAACCATACTTATATTTGCACTTTTACCGGTGTTGCCTGCAACCATTAAAATCATTTTTGTTTGCAGGTCAGTTCTTACCATTTTGATTTCATCAGAAACATATGCGCATTGTACAAGTATTCCGAAGGGCACTTCAGATCGGCTGGGGCGATAAATTAGTC
>UZAN01044346.1:12407-24810 GCA_900618425.1 Echinostoma caproni | reverse complement strand
ATCCTATATTAGGCATATTCAATGCATTTAAAGTGTACAAGGAATTTCGAGGTCAGTGTCACACATCACACTCGCCGCACCCTGGATTCACCACAGGATTTCTGTAATCCAGTCTGGGCTTTGCACACAGTCGTTCAGACCTTCGTAAGAATTGTTCATTCACACGTAATTCTTCGGTAGCAGCTCGTTGTTTGGCATTCTGTTCATCAGTATTATCGAGTTTCTCAGTATCTAAAGAAACATATTGGACTCGGAATTTTCATCATGAAACGGAACCAACTGACTTGGATTGTAAAAGCGAATTTAGTCCACATATCTTCTGTATATAGACAAATCATCCTTGTCGAGTAGTTGAAGCATTCTTCAACTTAAAGGCTTTAGGGCAATTCCTGATGAGGGTTTTAGGTCATTACTAAGGAAAAATACAACTTCAGACAAAATAATACACAATAAATTGAACCTTAAATTTCGACCTTTCCAAAGTATAATGGGTATTCCTTTAGTAGATATATAGACAGACTTGCGGTATTGTAAAATAAACAGATCAAAATCTCTTTCAAATCCATAAAATGTGGATGGATTCTAAGCAGTAATACTACTTTCAAGTATTCTAACAAAATTCTCTGCTTGTCCATTAGAGCAGGGATGTCAAGGAGAAGTAAACAAATGTTTGCAGCCAATGCTGTGCAGCCATTCTGAAACATTTTTCGCGGAGAAGTGACTGCCATTATCAGTAACAAGTACAGCAGGAATATGGTCCCGACTGGAAGCGTTAAGCAAAGCATGAATTGTAAAAGCTGATGAAAGCGACCTATTGAGAAATACCTCTGGTCACTTGGAAAGGGAGTCAGTGAAACAAGAGCACACATTCCATTGAAAAATGGACCACAGAAATCAGCATGAACCCGTTGCCAAGCCTCAGTTGAAACAGACCACGGAACACACTTGGATGGCAACTATCGAGCTTTATGGTAACATTTAGGGCGGCTCTTTGTTTTGGAACATATGCCGGCATCCATGTGCGGCCACTAGCAAGTTAATCGAGCCAGTGACCTCATTTTTTGTATCCCAAGATGGCCGGAATGTAGGTCATCAAGTACAGCTTTACACAACATCGGTGGAATAACAACTCTGTCAATAAAGCACGGTAATTCATCAGGCGTATTTGATCGTTCATCATATCAAGCATAGCAATGTGGAAATTGCTTCCGTGTCTGTGCATTCCAACCCTTCCGGAAAGCGGTCATCACAGTAGACAAACCATGATGTGTGTCACACATAAGATTTAGATATAGAGGATGCAATATCACGACCTGTGACAGCGATCAAATCTCTAATTTTCCCGTGCTTCTCGATCACCCGATATGAATCAGGAAGAACAACCGCCTGGTCAAGGTAAAGGATACTGTTCCCTGAAGGTACCGGATTTTAGCCTAAATACGCTCGAGAGCATCTGAAAGCAAAAATGCGTTGCAAGCAAAGGTGTAGCACTGAACTCACGCACCGTTTAAAATGAATTTACTTCACCGGAGGTGGCAGTGACATAAACAAAGATGAAGGACCTAGCTGAAGAAGCGGTCTCAAGATATCGAAGCTCCCGGCAGAATCTATGCTAAAAGGGAGAAGGATGCACGAGCAAATGCTCCCAGCAACCAACGCCTGCTTCCATGCGAAAGTATACATGCGGAATAGGCAGACCAAAGTTAGTGACATTTCTCGAACACTTTACACTGTCGGTCTCAAGCCACTGCAAGTTCTTGACGCCTCAAAAGGAGTGGTTGTACCAGTTGTTAACCAGAAATATCCTCTGGGTCCGAAGCGGGTAGCAATTGACGCGAAATGTAATCCACGTGTCAGATGTGTTTGACACTGCGATGCACAACTGTGTAATCATATACATTGAGTGAGATAATGCAACGCTGAAACAGCCGCAGAACTCCTGGGAAGAGATTTTCCAAGATCGAAAATGAATTTCAAGGCCTCATGATTGACAACGATGGTGAAAAGGTGAACGAAAATGAATTTGTGGAGGCGCATGACTGCCCAATATACAGCTAAGGCCTTGCGTTGAGTTTGAACATAGCCTCATTCAGTTGCTGTTAACCAGCGCGACACTGATATTCTGTACTTGGTATCGGAAATCGAATCACAATAAATCCACGCAGTTAAGCTCCAACCGAACTAGCACGCAGTATGAAATAGAACACCAGAATATTCGAAGTCGAATTATATTACTAGCCGAAATTGTGCAAAGCAATCAATCGTATAATGAAACAAGAATGTTCAGTTTATACAGAATACCGAGATGTCCCGAATGCAAATCGCTCAGTACTGAAGAGCGTAAAGATGGAGGGATGATTGTTCAATCGTTGAGACTTAATATTCCAACACAAGTTACTGAAAGTTCTTCACGACGTTTGTAAAACTCTGGGAATTGGCGCTCGGTTTCAGCTCGCCAACCATGTCGAACACAAGAAATAACTGCATGATAGTACTTCTTTGTCTCTCTGACTAGGTCGGGTCGGTTAACAGGGAGTGGTTGTATCAACAAACAATCAGATGTACCAGGCTCCTCCGACAAGGCATAAGGCGATAAATAGTCCACGTGTTGAATTATACGAGCCTTGCGATGTTAAATATCGTGAGAATAACGGGCTAGTGCGACGCTCCATCGCTGCACCATGGCCGCTGATGACTTTGCCAGAGATCGGTAGGGATTGTAAATGAACTTCAGTGCCTCGTGGTCCGATATAGTTGTGAAATGTGAGTCATATAAGTATTTGTGCAATCGAGTAACAGTCCAGTATACTGCAAGAGCCTCTCTATGTGTTTGGGAGTAACCACGTTCAGTATGACTGAGTTTACGACAAAGGCATAGAACTGGATGACCGTTCTGCTCCAACACTACTGCAATGCCAACTAGTGATGCGTCTGTAATTACTGTCGAATGGGCTTTGGGTGAAAAATATTATCCGTCAATGGGATAATATTGCTGTTACAGAGACTTGGCTCACAGCTGATATTTCGGACTCCGAATTGTCCTTATCAGACATGTCTCTACTCAGAAGCGATCGTCCTACCCGTGGTGGTGGTGTTTTACTCTGCTACCGAAACAATCTTAATTGCGAGCAAATCTACCCTCCCGTTTCGACACCGGACACTCTGTGGTGCAGGTTGAAGTTGTCCAAACATGATGATTGTTTGATTGGTGTACTCTATGGTCCCCAATCATCCCCGGAGCCGGCCAATGAAACGCTTTTACTAACTATGTCACAAATTCTTAGAGAAAAATTTACCCATGTTTTCCTTATGGGTGATTTCAACTACCCAAATCTCAATAAATCAGCGACCGTCAGTTCATTTTCCGAACATCATTTCAAACGGCGGATTGACTTGCATCCACGATACAACCGTGCGAAGGTGGCCACTAGGTTCGGCAACCTACAGTCACCGTCCGTACTAAATTTAGTCTTGACCAATGAGGAGCTGATGGTAGAGTCTGTCAATGTGACTTCCCCCCTAGGACGCAACGATCATGCAGTACTTATATTCAAATACGTCTGTTACGCTTCGATTCAAGGAAGTTCCTCTGGTAACACGCGTATTTCTATAGACTACAAACTGTTGAATAACTTGGCGCTCTCTGCTCAGTGGGTTTCTTATGACGAAGAATCTAATCCGTTGGTCGCATGGAAGAGATTTATTGACAATCTCACAAGTATAATAACATACGGGACTAAAACTAGAGTAATCACCAAATCAGGCATCCGAAATTCACCTATTCGAAGCCGCACAAGGAAATGGCTATCGAAGAGGGAATTATCCTGGCGAGATTATAATCGTCTTCAGAATGCTGTCACATGGAATAATTACCGTATGCTGAGAAACTACTGCACCAGGCTGATTTGTGAGGATAAAATGAAATACCAGGAGGTCCTAGCACAAAAATTTATTTCTAACCCTAAGCTGTTGTACCAACACGTCAACTTCATTCGGAAAGTAAAGTTTGGTATACTGGCACTACGTAATGCTGGAAGATTTGCAACCACTCCAACGGAAGCAGATGAAATGCTAAAAATTCATTATTCCAGTGTCTTTTCAGCACCGCAGGTTAAAGGTTTACAACTACCCCACCGGTTGCATCATCTTCTACATCCTTCACTGGCCTACGTTTCATTTACTGCTGAAAAGTTCAAAACAAAAGTAATGGCTTTGCGAAAAAATGCAACTCCAGGTGCGGACAACATACACCCAAAATCTCTGATCTTTTTGCCAAATCACATATCTGAACCGCTAGCTATTCTGTTTCAACGAATGTTCGACCAAGCAACAGTCCCCGAATCGTGGAAACAAGAAGTCATTTCGCCCATATACAAAGGTGGTTATTGTAGTGCCCCCGCTAACTACCAACCTGTAACCCTGCTTCCGGTGTTATCGAAGGTCATGGAGTCAATTGTGGCCGATTCTCTGGTGGAACACCTCGAAAAGTACAACATTCGACAGTTCAACACGCGTTTGGGCAAAAGCGATCTTGTTTTTCGAGATGAATGGACCAGTACAGTTGACGAAAAGGATGCAGTGTATTTATCTCGACTTCGCGAAAGCATTTGATCGATTGAATTACAAACTTTTGCTGCAGAAGCTGTACAACTATGGCATTCGAGATTTCGCGTTTGAGCGGATTAAAGCATTCCTCGATCAACGAACCAAAGCAGTTCGTGTTTCTGATTCCATATCCGGATCTATCAAAGCCACCCGCGATGTTCCACAAGGGTCCGTACTCGATCCCCCGCTGTTCCTCACCTTCATAAATGATCTAGCCAAAGTGTTAGGCTCAAAAAATACTGCAGATGACGCCAAAATCTGGAACACGGTAACAGAACCAGAGGGCTCTATAACACTTCAGGAATCACTCAACGCAGCTTGTCAATGGTCTAAGGAGAACGACATTGAATTTAATGTTTCTAAATGCAAAGTCCTATCCCTACGCCACAAGCGGAAATTCTCGTCTTTCCTCGGGGACCACCAGCTATCACATACTTCTAGCGAAAAGGACTTAGGTATTGTTGTTCAAGAGGATTTAGGCTGCTCCAACAACTGTGCTAAGGCTTCGTCTGCTGCTATGAAGAACGTTGGCTTACTTTGGCTAGTCCTTGGCCGGTTTGAATCATCACTATTCCCACGTTTGCTCTCAGCGTACATTCGATCCTACACAGAGTAAGCCATCCAAGCTTGGAATCCATGGCTTCAACGTGGTCGCAAGATGCTTGAGCGTTCACAAAGGATGGCCACCAAGATGGTCAAGGGATTACATCAACTGACATACGAGGACAGATTGCGATCATTGGGACTATATTCTGCTCAGTGCCGCTGAACTCGAGGAGACTTGATTTTGACGTATCAAATACTGCAGAACCCAAACCACCCGTGCTGATCGCTGCTCATATTACCGAAAAATTTAGACTTAAGGGGACACCGTTTCAAACTACTGATTCCAAAGTCTCGACTGGATTGCCGGCGCCAGTCTTTTGCAGTCAGAGTATGCAGATCTTGGAACACCATTCCATCTCATGTCGTTTGTGCACCCACTATTGAACCTTTCAAGTAGAGACTCGACAAAACCTTGGCACACCTCACATTTGCACACCACTAAAAGCAAACGCAAATTCACTGTACCCTACATTCTCTATTATCTCCTACCCGGAACACTATGTGACTCCTTTTTCGACGTGTAACGATTCATCTGTGTAAATATCCTATGGGACAAGAGAAGCACGAGCTTTTAAGTTATTCCCATAATAAAACTTTGACTTTGACTTTGAGTTTACGCTACGTAGTGCCACCATCTCCTGTGATAACTTGTTCCAGTGGTTGACCACCCTATTGCTGAAGAAGATCGAACGCACAGCTATTCTCATGTGAAATTTCTTCAGCTTATGTATGTGCCCCCTATTGTCGCTTTGCAGCCTATTGAAGAACATTGCCTGATTCGTTCTAGATAAGCCACACATAATTTGAATGTCTCTATCAAGTGTAGTATGGTGAATAGTATTCGAAATGGTATTCCGGAATTCGCACAATAGAAAAACTTCGAATCAAATAGTACACGTACTTTATTCGAATCGTATATTATGCATATTCAATGCACAATGAATTTGTCGAGGTCAGTGTCATACATCACATCAAGTCACCTCGGAGACTTCTTCATTCGAAGGAGAAAAGTTTAGGATTCTGCAGTCTCTGTCTATGCGGCTTCCCTCGCTGCTCTTCGCTCTTCCTTTTGGCTAATCATTGGACCCCTTCGAAACAAGCGGCGTCATTTTTTGAAGAAGGTAGGCCAGGCTTGTATACAATCCTCTAAATGCGGTAGAATAATTGCCTTGTACAAAGGTACGAATATCTTCGGTTTCCTTCATGTTAATACTGACCGCAATCGGAAAAGCTCTCTAAGGGAAAGGTGCGCCGCTGCGGCATACTGTTCCGCCTATTTGTAGTCTGCTGTCACTACGATTCCTAAATCTCTATCCTTCTGTGTCGTTCCTAGAGAAAGACCCTCTTCGGGTGCTGCCCACGATCAGATGTTAGTCTCGAGTGGTCAAGACATGGCCTTTTTCTATGTTGAGAGGTAAATTCCATGTGCTTGACCACTTAAGTCATGTGGCTGCGAACAATTGGGCTAAGTCAACCGGGTGGTCTATTACCATAAGGTGTCCAACAATTACAGAAGCCGGATTTCTCGGTTTTGCCAGAGTCATTTAAATGTGTTTCATCCTGAAGGTCATCAATCACTTTGGTTTGTGCTCTTTCATTTGTTAGACCAGATGACAATTTCTTAGCTATCGCTGATACATAATGTAGGAGTTAAACAGATCGGTGCCTAAGAATGAGGGTCAAGAATGTTGCTTAATCACTGTGCGAGTTTCTTACATGATTAGTTCCGCAGACATAAACTAGATCTTACTGGCATTACATTTCAATGAATCTATGGCGATGTTGTATTTGTTGTATTTCACACGCGTCTGAATTCAGACTGTATGTCGAACAAACCATAGTTCAATAATCTTTGTTAATGCTCCTAGTCAACAAATTTGCCAGCCCTGTAGTTTCAGCTTGGGTTGTTTGATTTAAATCAGTAGAAAAATGGAACTTGTAGATGGCTGCACACGTGTTTCTTGACGAGTGTATTTTTCCGGCGTGTTATCGANGTGCATATGCCTGTTGACGATACTGTATTATTTACCGCTGAAAAGCATATAAAATGTTTTGCTTACTCAGTTACACTCATTCTTACCTTCCTGTCTACAAAAACGATTTGTGATAATGTGCACACATTTAGAATCATATTGCAAAGTACCGTCCTCCATAAATCAACTTATAGCAGCAGATGCCTACGGTTCTTCAGTTGCTCTACAGCATCTTACAAATGGGGACATGTGCAGTCTCTTTCCCATCGCGCACAAATGACCTATATATAATATTAACTTCATAATAAACAGAAATTCATATACTGGGAAGCCTCTATCGAGTTTATTCGTTAAACATCCGGACAAAACTAAGAACTTGACGGCAGAAAAAAAAATTACCGTGGTGTTTCTGCTCATCAAAGGAGCTCGAATAAACAGACAAGCGAGTTGCCATCTGAAATCAGCTTCCAAAGTTACACATATGACAGCCCAGTTACGTACTTTTCAAACAACTAAAGTTTTGAGCCTTAACGACCAACCAACACGACCTTCTGATAAATCAGTCATATCGATGTTTTTGTACTGCCGGCTTATAGAGTCCTACCTGAGGTCCATTCAAATGCTGTCAGAGTATAATTATGCAATGGGGGTGGATAGAAATCCTATTGACTAGGATGGGACTCAATTCAGACCATGGGGAACTTGAATCGTACGGTCGTGCTTTAGTGACCTCCATCAGCTGATTCTATGGCTAAATATATTGCTTGACTTTGGATGCTGCTCTTCGTTTCCCTTTCAAACTCCTGCTGAGGTCAAGCAGCGGTTATTATCTACCCTGGAAATCCCTGTCCGCACAGCCGGACGATTGACTGTCCTATTTGGTTCCCATTCGAGTCTCGCTGTGACTTCTCCGTTAACCACCGTCACATTGGAGTCCTACTTGAGTCCAGTCGGGACTGTACATACTTACTTTTACGTAATACGAACATTGAACCAAATAAATTACTGGGCTGATAAATTTAATGCTAAAAAACATTATAATTATGTATTTTAACACTGGTTAAATCGGCTCACAGTTTGTTTGAATGAACTAATTTCATATGCGTATATTCAGCGGTGCCCGCCATTATTCGCTATGTTAGATTTCAATCCCCGTGTTTATTCTAGATGATCAATACATACAAGACATGTTATAGCAAATTTACCAGCAACGTTTTCATTAGGCATTGAATAGGAGACTGCAGAGTGTGGAAACAGATCACCCGTAAATCATTTCGGTCAGTTTTATGGGCAATAATTCTCATTTCTTACATTATTTATAATAGTCAACCAATTGGTTCCCCACGAAGACTCTTCGGTGTCTATAAACTCTAGTAATTGTGAAGTGCAATTTGCGAAAGAGTCTGACGACGATGAGTCCAACTTTTATTAGATGTAAATTATTTTTGATGCTTTCATAGATGCGACTGAAATGCATATTAGTGATATACAAAGTAGTTGGTAAGCGTGATGTATTATCTAAGTGTGTGCCAGTATGTAGATTGTACCACGAAAAAGAACTTCCCGGGTGAAACTCACGTCAAAGTTTGTGAGCGAATAGAAAGATGGATTCAGAAGGCCAGGGAAAACACGCACATAAGAGAGTACAACAAAGAAAACCAACCTGAAGATTTGTCTGATGGCCACTAAATAAAACCTGTACGCTTTCTTGTCAAATATACATTTAAATGTGCCCTATGTATTACTTCTTAAATTGAAATAGGGAGTTTCGGTTGTAAACGTCATACATAGGTTTCGTTATTCAACGATTAGGATGATGCACGATAAGCTAACGTTGGTAGGAATTGATTGCATTTAGATATATCACGTAGATTTTTCAAATGTTGTTCCGTCTTAGTCGTAAGTGAGCATGTGCGAGCTGAGCTAAATGTACGCAACGCTTAATAGAATGTAAGAAAGTCCTTTCGAGAGCCGTCCTATAGAGTTCCATTCGAGTCTTATCTGAGTCCTATCCTAGTCCTATCCGATTCTCATTGCGGGTAGTCCCATTGGAGTCCCATTTTGGATGCAGACGGACCCAACGGGACTCCCATGGGACTCAGATAGGACTCGAATAGGACGGCTGTGCGGACTGGGAAGTTGGAATCTCATTTATTAGAGAAAACTGAAAAATGCGATTTGATTGTTAACTTGATGTACTCTATGCAAAAACGACTAGCACAAGTACTCAACATCCCAGGTTGCTACAAACAGCTACTTATGTGCTACATGAGCTACGTTTGTTATTCAACAGTAAACTACCTTCAAAATGTATTCATACTATTTGGTTTTGGTTTTCATTCTTAAACCAATCAAAGTGCTTTTTTTGAAGTCAAACTTCCCTAATTTTGATTTACGGCAAGAAATGATATTTTGAGTGACGCTTAGTTGTGCTGCTTTGTCGTTAACTGCTGCTGTGCATAAGTTTCTTAACGTCCGTCGGATAGTAAGTGAAATTTTGTAACACATTTATTTCATTGAAATTGCTTTTGGTTCCATTCCGAGATTTATTTCAGTAAGAATACAAAAAAGGTAATTTTATTCAGCTTCCTAAAATATCATCCATTTCTCGCTAGACATTTTATTGCAACAACGGATGCAACAAGTTGAGCGTCCTGTTTGTGACAAAGCAAGTCTTCATGAACACAGAACAAGATGTCCAAGATCAGTGGGTGAATTAACCGTGAAAGATGTATTTTATTCGTAATACGTTTTCTTTTATAAATGCAGCCCATTTCCCTCAATGTGAATTCAACGTGCAGCAACTGGAAGAATTGGAAAGAAAATTGTCAGATGACAGCGCTTATGACAAATTTGTGGGTTTAATTTATATCATCTACTGAGTGCTTAGGTGAAACAATTGTTGAAAATGGGTGCGGAAGACGTGGAAAGCACGGTAAAAGGTGCCATGTCTACGGTACTGCATAATTTGTTAGCCGCACCGATGAATTACACCGGAAAACATCGGAAAATACAAGCTTCCGGTCGTTTATTTATTGAAGGTGTTATCGGTAAGTAATTATAATAAGTCATTTATTACTCTACTAGATGCTACTCGGATTTACCCCAGAGTTATCGACGTTTCAATGGATTTTGTTGAACGCGAAAGACGCTGGTGGTTGGAAAATACGGTGGACAGAATTGCCGCCAAAAAATTGCGACTGGATAGTACTACACAATAAATATAATATACTAATTACTTTTATAATATTTATCAGCGAATAATACGCCCTGTTATCTGCACGAAAGACTTATTACAAGAGAAGCTTGTTTCAAGATACATTCTAACTAGGATTAACGTGATAAAGTAGGTATGAGGGACGATAAAATGGATTTATTCAATTAGTAAATAAAGTGCGTTTATAATCATTACAAAAAGTTCATTACGAGAGAATAATACCGCGAGAAAATATGGGGTTCATAAGGAATTAGAGAAGAAAAAAGATGGAAATTATAAAACGGAATCTTCAAAAATGTAGATCATTGTAGCCGGCTATTTGTGCCGACGACGACGACCTGCCGACGACCTGCTACCTGAGAAAAGGTGGCACACAGAGAAATTTAAAAAACGAAAGTAAAACAGTTGCATCATGCAAATGAGTCATTTTCATCAATAAATTCTTATGAACCTTTTTCTGCAGGTGTTTCGTTAGCTTAGAACTGACGCACCAGCAACCTTCGTTAAAATCAAAATGTGTTATGGATTGCATTCGGACTAGTAATTCGTATACGTATCGAAAACCACGCCGTAATAGTCCAACCCAGAAATAGGACTCAGAATGAAATCAGAACATAGTACCCAACAATACAATCCAACTGTAATCAGCGGAAAGCCGGAAGGTACACGGATATCGTGACCAATAAAATCAACGAGTTAATAGTTTATGTGGAATCATCACAAAATGACATTCCTATTAGGTAACCAACCAGTAGAATCGACAACATCAGTCAATACTGTAATTGATATGTTACATCTCATATGGTTTAATACCATATTCAATCCCTTGAAATTTAAAACACTAGGCGTTGGGAAGAAAAGATCTGACGAAAGTTAGGATGTCGCACGAGTTCGATCGGTATCTGTGGATATTTGCTTACAATGCTAATATCTAAATTTGATATTCGGAATAGTACTGGTACCGTAAGATGCGAACTCAAATTCGGACAGAAGACCAATGGAATAGCGCGCTGTAGTTAATTAAGTAGAACTAAGATGAGCTGTGAATACAATTAATTGCATTCAGAAAAGCACATAAATACAATTAAAAATCGGTCCTTTCATTGTTGTCCGATTATTCTCGATATAGTACAACTGTAGGCCTTCCAGCGCTCAACCAATCCAATTGCATGTGATTGCTCTCACAAGATTAGTGTGTACCTCCTCGTCTGACTTCGCTGTTTAGAAGCTGTTTCCCAATGCCTATTTACTGGAGTGCAATCACGCTACACGATCACCACAGCATTTTTTGGATGATGTTTATTCTCTTCTTGGAGCCCCGCTTGATCACACAATTAGCGCTTCTTTTTTGTATCCATTTGCCTTTAACTAAAAGTGAATCATTGCAAGAAAGTTACAGATTTTGTTGCATCATGGTTACATTTCCGAAACCCAGTACAAACAGGTGAAGCCAAAAGGAACGGAGACACCACAAATGAGGGGTTCTCTCACAGGTCACAAACTTGGGACTCCGCTCAGATCAATTTTGTGCATGCAAAACTCACCGTACTACAAGATCGCCCGATGGCTGGTAGACATTCTCGATCCCATTCGTAAGTCTCTCATGCCCCATTGTGTAAAAGATTCTTTTGATTTCTCCAATATTTTGGATAATATCACAATATCCCAGGAGAGAATGTATTCGATAGAAGTGGATTCACTTTTTACTAATGTACCACTTTATGAAACAGTTGATTTTTTGTGCGAGTATATTTCTTCAAACAATTTTCAACTTAATATTCTTCTTGAATACTTAAGAGAACTTATTCTTAAATGTACAGAAAACATTCGCTTTGCGTTTGAACGGGGCCACATACAAACAGATCATTTTAATACACTTTTACAACAGTTTAACTTAGTACATTCACATCTATCTGTATCTCATGGAACGGAAACCAACAACACTTTAGCTTTTCTTGACGTAAAAGTTACAAGACGGACGAATGGGACACTACAACGCTCA
>UZAN01044345.1:12132-33601 GCA_900618425.1 Echinostoma caproni | reverse complement strand
AACAAGTGATCTACACGTTAAACTTAAACTGTGAGTTACTTCCATAAACTCAGTGAAAAATTCTTTCCATCAATTGACACCAGTCTTAGGTTGTCGTGAGTAACCTGTCCAATTGAAATACAAGTGTTAATGCTTGCAAAACATTTACAGTGCAATACAATACACATTTATCAGTCAACCTCTATTACACCAGAATCAGCTGTTCGGGTTCTACCGCTCCCCGGGTGTTGTTTCTAACCATTTGCACCTTGATCTGCCCATTGTCCCGCGTGAAACAGTCATATACTTGATATTCTGTTGGCTTGATTTCCCCGATTCTCACATTCCAATCGTACTCCGGACAATCTTTATCACGTATTCGAGCGAAATTTATCACAATTTATAGACTCACATCCGGTGTTTAATCACATGAAGTATCCAAACAGATTTGAAACAGGCCACCGACCATCAACATTGCACTCGGTATTGACCAGTGATGAGCTTATGGTCGAATCGCTCGAAATAACGTCTCCGTTAGGACGATGCGACCATGCACTTCTGCATTTCGATTACATTCGACGTGCCTCAATAGAAATATGCCTGAAAACGAACACACGCATCGTTATTGACTACAGAGAATTGATATACGTTGCTGCTTTCAAGCAATGCACATGACCAAAAGAACAACTAGATCCACTGCAGTTCTGGAAAAGATTCGTTGACACATAACTCATAAAGGTCACCACAAAACCAAGCCTATCCGTACGTCACCTACACGATTATTACCTATCCGTAGGGGAACCAAGAAATGGACGTCACAGAGGAATTTCCCCTGATGAGAGTATAAAAGATGTCCGACCGCCGACACTTTGGAGAACTATATCATGTTGAGAAACCTTTGTGCAAAATTAGTGTGAGAGGATAAACGGAGGTTGCAAGAAACCGTGTCAAATAAATAAATTTCCAATCCAAAGCTTCTATATAAGCATGTCAATACCACCGGAAAAGTGAACTGCGGAATACCGGCAGAGAGACATGCAGGACGCGTTTCCACCATTACTTCTGAAGCAGATTACTCCCTAACAGTTCAGTTCTGTGAAGTGTTCGCTGCGGGTAACAAAGTCGGATTATGGCTTCCATACCTTCTGTCAGGTGTCCCATATCCCCAAATGAGCACCGTGAACTTCAAATCTGCAACGGTAAAAGCCAAACTATTGGCGCTGCGTAGGAATTCATCTCCAAGGGAAGACAACATCCGCCCACAGATCCTGAGGTCCGTGGCAAATCACATATCTGAGATAATTGTTCACTTATACTGAAGAATGTTCGACAAGAAGAAGTTCCCTCAGTCCTAGAAACACGGTTGTAGAAGTGATCTTGCGAACTACCGTCCAGTTACTCTTCTTCCTGTTCTGTCAAAGCAATGGAATCAATTGTTGCTGATTCTCTGATTGAGAATTCCGAGAAATATAACCTTCTTTTGGTGGCCCAACAAGGGTTTCGAAGGAAACGCTCGGGCACCACAAACCTGCTGCTTGCACCGGATGAATGGGCAAGATCAGTCGACGCAGGACAGGTAGTAGACCTAGTCGACTTGGACTTCTTCAAAGCATTTGACAGGGTTAATCGTCATATACTGCTGCGAAAGCTCAATAACTGCGGTGTTCGAGGACTACTCCCTGACTTGATTGAGGAATTTCTTCGACAACCTACCGTATCGGTTCGAGTTAATGGTTCTCTATCGGGATTGATTGAGGCTGTCCGTGGAGTTCCACAAGGATCTTTACTTTCTCCTAGCATTCCTAAACGACCCACCAAATGCCTGTTGATAAAAGGCATTATTGTTCGTTGATGATGCCAAAACATAGAGGACGGTACACTATCCTGAAGATTATGAAACTCTCCACGCAGCCTTCCGATGGTCTATCCCTAATGACATCGAATTCAACGTTGAGAAATGCAAGGTTGTATCGCTGCACCACAGAGGTTGCTTTCCATACTTAATTGGAACTCAGTCATTACCGCATTCTCCAAACAGATAGGACCTGAGAATTATCGCTTGTGAGGATCTAGGATGTTCCACACATTGCAAAACAGCGTTATCAAAAGCTATAAAACACGTTCGATTGTTAAAACGTGTTTTGGATCATTGAAAGCAGATCTTTGCCCCGTTTACTATCTGCATACAGTAGAACGCACGGAGTATTCTATACAGGCTTGGAACACACGGCTGATTCGCGAACAAAAGACTCCCGAACGTCCGCAGAGAACATCAAAATAAAATGGCCAAAAGGTTACAATCTAAAGACTACGGTGAAAGACTGCAAATTCTCGGACTCTATTGGTCTGAATACAGGGAGACATGATCTTTGTATATCAAATACTACATCAACCTAACCACCCGTGTAGTACTCCACTATCCAGGAATGGCCACTTCCGAGGACATCCGTTTAAACGTTTGCTCCAAATGAGCCGGCTAGACTGCAGGAGTCATCTTTTCAGCCTCAGAGTTTGTAACACCTGGAACTCTCTCCCAACTCAAGTTGTGTGTGCACCAACCATCAAATCGTTTGAGTCACTGCTGGATGAAACATTGAAACACCTAACTTTTCAGCGCCCGTGAGTAAACGTTATAATTTGCTATTTTGCTGTACTACCAACCGAACCCAGTAAGTTCAGATCTTATGGGATTCAATGAGCATCAACGTTGTAATTTACCCATAAAATTGGCTTTGGATCTAGTTCAGGTTTTATCGGCCATATCTGTACTACCTGAGGAATTTGCAAGAGCTAACCACAAATCCTTGGTCTTTAAACGGCTTTGGCCAAAACTGACCAAACTACTTTATGGCTCTAGCGGTCGTTGAAGTGCATGCGAAAGAAATTCATTAATATTATTTATCGGGTTTTTCAAGCTACGTTCATACTGAAGCTGATATTCTCCGGGATGGATCACAATGAATAATGCTTAGTACGGTTGCTTTCTGTCGTATTTTCTCTCGGTATTAAATCATCTGTGCCAGAACACGAAGTTGACGGGCAAACTGCCGAGTAAAAGGATCCTGCAAATGGCTAGCCTTTCAACGAAATGCAAGAGACAACACATGTTCGAGCTTGGGATTCGACTTACACTTTCCTGGTGTCAAACGCGTTTAGGCATTCCGGCGGAATCCCATCCCGAATTTATTGTTGTCTCGCGTATGCAACAGAATAAGTTGACCATTTTCTAATCGCAAACTTGTCGATGTTGGTTGACCGGAAAACAAGATTTATTCTGAATTTGATGGTGAAGCGCAAATCAGGTTCACGCTACACCGCTTAGCATGTGATTCCGAAAAGAGCGCTAAACACTGCTCGTTCGACCGTTCAGGATATGATATCGACATTGGCATAGTATCGTGCTGCGTACAAGCCACAGATTTATTCGATCAAACATAGCAAACCATCGATTACCGGTTTTTGGCTATGTCCATTCCGAGTGTTGATCACTCCGTCGACGCTGATCGAATCAACCACAACTTCGCATGTCGATTGATCAATTGCGTGAGTCGTAGACAGGCAGTGCACCAAACATGAGACGTTGCTCATCAACAAACGACTTTCGAATTAACTTGTACACAGCCATCTGTGATTTTCTATCGCTTCCAGATTCACCGCAAAAGTACACACCGAGTGTGGAACATTTTCCATCCAAGGGAGTCTGTTCATTTCATTCTGTGGAGAAAACAATTTCGTATCGAACGCTATCCACAATTATGCATTGTTTGTTCCAGAAATTCTCTTCAACCAAGATGGACGATATTCCGAACCGACATACCCCATTATTGTTCCTAAACAATCAGAGCTGCAACTCAAAATGTACGGATTCAACTTGGTCACAGCGAAATAATGCCCTTCTTTTGTTCTACGGATTACTGTATCTGTTTCATTGGGAGTATGAAAGGTTGTCGGGACACAACGCATCCTTAGACCCACCTATACTATGGACTACAAGTGTACTGGGAAAACTTTATTCACCTTGTACATTGTTGATGGATTTTGATACATCATACATATTAGGCGTGAATCTGGGCGATGAGCGTCATCGATTATCGCTAGTACTATTGCGCAGCGAGAACTGCATTCTTGTATGCCATTCACATCACAAGGATCACGTGAGTGCATTCATTCTTTCTATGCTGAATTAATTCTTTTTTAAGAATGTTTTTATCCAGTGTTATGAGAAATTTCCCGCTGTGGATAGCACTTTAATACTATAAAACAGCTTTTTTGAGTAAGCAGAAAAGCTATGATGTACAAATTTTGTTCTCTATTTATCTGTAGTTAGGTTGTGAATGTTTCCAACCGAGTCATAACCAAGAGGCTAGTGCTGAGATGAGCAGGGTCCGTGGCCCTCAACAAGCTTGCAAAGATGGGTTGTGCTATATTGTGTAAATAGGAAATGAAAAACGGTCTGAGCAGCTGCCCGGTGGCCGAGTGGGTAGCACGCCTGCATGCTGCCTGTGAGGTCCTGGGTTCGATCCCCAGTCGGATTGATGGATGCGCACTACTGATGATACCCAACCAGGTTGAAACAGCTGTCCAGGGCTTCTTAGCTTTTCAGTTCACGCTTCATTTACTACATACACGACGAATTCACCTTTGACATTCAGAATCAGTTGGTGATCGGCTAATACATCGCTTCACATCAAAACCGTAACATAACCCCTACAACATTGGCACAATCTGAAATTCGTTACGGGGAAACTATGCTTCCATTTGGCACAATCATCCGGTTTGATATCCATGCCGCTTCCGTCTCCAAACACTCATTCTTCATCTATTTTTCTTTTGAAGCAGAAACGTGGCTTTTATTCGCTGCACACGCAAATATTTCATCGTGTTCCGCATGAGTGATACCGCTGCATCGTGCGCTGTAGGAGCACATTTCGACTACAACCGTTAATTTAATGAATGTTCACCGATCACCATGCAGTCAGTACCCCGTTACTTATCGCTCCTGAAACAGGAAATGAGCATTCCCGATGCAATAATTACAAGGTTCCAATTAATACCCAACTTGTTATTACGGTTAAATTACAAAGCTGACACTTTTCAAATCCCATAAAAGCTTCACGCACTAGATTCGGATGGTAATACAACTGAAATAATGGGCAACTGTTTTTCAATACTTCGTCCAGCCGCGACTTGAATGAATCGATGGTAACATAGCGGCATCGCAAAACTTAGTTCTTTGTATTCCCTGTGTTCGTCAAAGAAGGTCGGTCATTAGCAGGAAGGCAGCGACATGAATTGAATGTGAATGCAGGTCAACTGAGCAGTGTTCATGATAAATCAGGTCATCCGACCGACTCCGGTTCTGCTAATGGGAATCATGATTAACTATATGTGTTATGTGTCCTGACGGCGTACCAGTTTTAGTAGCCGTTATTGTTGTTTTCGCTATTGTTGGTGTTGCCGCGGCGTCTATATAACCACCATGCAGTACAGATTTATACACCCTCAGTTGAAGCGGGGGGAGGGACTACATCTTTGCAATCCTCATCGACCACACATGACTTAAATCCCACAGATTATCTTAGCCTTTTACTTTGTCAGCATGCGTGTGCGTATTGATTTGTGTGATTTGTGGATTTATCCCTCTGCCCCGGAAAAATCATTTGAGGTCATATCCCGCTGATAACAACGGATCATGCCTGATTGACGCCTGAACCATTGCTTATGCCCATTGCGTGTTACAGTCGGATCGATGAGCTACAGCTAGAGTGGCTACAGAAAGACACCAATTGATCATGCTCGATCGATATATGCGTGAGTGTTGTCCACATTCACATGCAATTTGTGAACCACTTACAGACTATATTCCACTTATGTGTTACCATCACAGAGGCAACAACAGAAGTCCTACTCTTCAAGTAATTACCAATCAAAAAGCCCATTTTGATTACATCCGGGAAGGAACGAGATATCTCTACTAAACCAACTACTACTGAAACAGCGTACAGAGGGCTGCCGTTCTGTAGTCAAGCGGTTCTGTTGTTACAATATTAATTTCATTTATCTACTTCATGATATCCTTTCACTTTTGAATACTGCAAGAATCTGTCGATCACCATCTCATACTACTCGCATACTGTGAATGAGGCACCACATCATTAACAGTGCCGCTATTATTTCCATTCCTTAGTTAAATATATCCCTGAATAATGTCCTGTTACTTACTCACCTAGTGAACATTTCCCTATTTACTAATTGGTGGTGGCTTTGGTAATTTATATAAACGACAGGCGATTATGGTGATTTTCTCATTCTTGAAACCGAAAAAAGAGATTTGAGTGCCTGTATACCTTTTCCGGATCACTTGGAGTTCGGGTAGCTTTATCTGACAATAAGGTTGTTCGAATCCAGCTCACAATAGCCACTCGTGCATGTCGTACCTTAGCCTGAATCCAATCGGCTTACATCGTGTGGTGAAAGAGTGTCTAATGAAGGTTATATGTGATCTCAGCGACATTGAAATAAGATTTCATACACAGAAAAGTGCTTCTTTGAAAACCTTTCAGTTTTTGAAATCATAATTTCCTATAAAATTGCAAAGCCGACGTATAAATGGCGGTATATTTACATACTCAGTCAGTTGGTGGGATTTCCTTTACCGCGAACAATTCAAATTTACTCGGTGGTTGAATTATGTGATCAGTCAAGTACATTTAGAACCTCACCCGGTTGATTTCCAGCGGCAAAACGTCTACCCAATTTAGATCTGATTATGAGTCGATATTCTCATCATCTTATCCACTGACCTTATTACACATCGTTAACAAATGGTGATTGGCTGATTGTCATCTGATGTGCAGCTTGGAAAGCAATGAACATTGTTTTATTGTTGTGCAGCTGGGAAAGGGGTTAAATTCGGTCTATTGACTGAAGTGCTTGATTTCGTTACCGTATATCATCGCGTTAATATGAAGTGTTTCAATTGATATATCTCTTTTTTATTGCACACAAATTGATTTACAGCAAAACGGGTAAACCCCATAATCAATGACACACAGTAAGAGCGATAGTATCTGGAAGAACATTCAGATTAGAACAAATTCGTTAATTCTGCATCTGAAAAGAGTAAGCGTTCGTAACGGCAAATAATCGGAAATACGAAGATGGGAAGACTGTTCCATAATTCCCCAGCCCCGATAAAAGAAAGATGGCAAGAAGTTCGATATCTGGGGACAGAATTCTTATAATGGTAGCTACCCACCTGCGACTGAGATGGACAAATAAAACGCAACGGGAGGGGAATGATTGAAGCGAGAGCAGAAACTAAAATGGTAACGATAGAAAAGAGATAAAGAAGCACCTGATCGGCGATTGGAAAGCGACTGCTGGTCAGAAGCTAAAGATGGTTTGTGGATCGTCCGGATGGTCTTACCTTGAACACAGTCTAGTAGCAAAAGAGCGGAATACGAGGTTCCACCCCACATGTGACTGCAGTATTCAAGCACCGAGCGGATTCGAGCTTTGTATAAAAAGAGGTATTTGAGTGTAAAGAAGCTCTTGGCATGGAGTAGGAAACGAACTTTACGCGTAGCGCGGGAGATTAGGGTGAAAATAGAGACGAATTTACGGATACCTCCAAGAGAGAGAAAGAATTGATGGAACGAAAGGGCAGCGAGTCAAAAACCAATCCAGGAGAGTAAGGGAGACGTTTAAGAGAGAAGGAGAGGAAAGAACTCTTAGAAGTATTGAAACACATTCTTGGTAAACCCCAAGATCGGACGCAAGATAAGCACTAATGATATTGCGGTCCTCATTGACTTGGTAGTAACCTGACTGGTTTGGGGGTAAAAAAACAGACAATGAAGAGTGCCATCATCGAAAAAGCAGTGAATGAGAGTAAAGATTTTAGACAAATGATCGTTGATATATAGAACGAAGAGGGTGGATGAAAGTACGGAACTTTGGAGAAAACCGGCATTCACGGGGAATGGGCGGAGATGGTTCGCTTCCTGAGGAAACATTGGAGCCACGAATCGAAAGACAGTGGAGTCCCAACGTGGGTAAATTCGACATGTGGTTTTCCCGTGGTTATCGAGTCCGGTTGACCAAGATTGCGATATGAGAGCCGGTAGATCACCGGTATTTCCATGAGGGCGATATCCATAGTAACAGTAATTCAGCAAACCTTCACGTTCGAGAAACTTACGCAGATGGTCGGAGATATCGGTTTCAAACACTATCGAGAGTACAGACGTGAAATTGAAAGTATAATATTTGTTGGACGTCGAAAGAGTCACCGTACTTGGGCAAAGGAAAACTAATGTCATTTCTTTATGGTATGGGGAAAGGTTTTAGATCAAGCGAAGGACAAAAAAGGCGATGTAAATCAGGGGATTTTTCTGGTTGTCGTGAAGGGTAGAAAGGAGTGGCTGGATGTACAAGGAAGAATTGAAGAATGTAGACGGAAGATAATGTGGATTAGGAGGCGAACCGGGAAACGAAGTCTTCTGGTTTCTCTTAGGATTCAAAAAGAAGAAGGCGAGAGGAATGGCAAATGGGAGGAATGTTGGAAGGGCAGAAATTTCGTGAAACCGCGTAAACGAATGGTCGTATACAAGTAGTGAACGAAGCCAGGCGCTCTACCTTGTGACGATTCCAGTATTCCTTAGATCCCGAAGAGATTGTGGGATGCTGGGTTGCATGAGTGGATCCAACGACGGAATGCTGAGTTTTCAAAACGTACATTACTATTTCAGGCATGATTAGGCCATTCATGAAATCCTGGTTTGTCGGGGTGTTAAATTTGTCGAATGAAGAGTTACACGTTTCAAGGAACAATCTCTGTTAGGTGTAACACAGAAACACTGTTTTGGTGGTACTTATTTTGACGGCCTTGTATATATTAAACTGGATATACACAAATTGACCACTGGATTAGTCTTGAATTTAGCGAGTTGTTACTATTACTGGTGCTGGTTATTTCATCTCCAGTTGGTTGTAGATGAGAAAACACGTTCAGAGGCAGACAAGTGTTTGCATTGATTGATCTTCAAGCCTACACAAATCACATAAGACGGTCACATACTAACAGTGATAAGCTTTCAGTCGATTAAACACAATAGTGGTATGCCTTTTCCTCATTTGATCTGTAGAGACTAGAAGATGAATAAATGAAAACAATAGTTCGCATCTGAACATGTGCTCTCAAATCACCGTGTGCATATTATAGAATTTAATTATAAATCTTCATTTCTATAGAATTTGGCTGCATAAATGGCAAGGGCAGGCACGCAAACGCACGCAAGCAGGCCTCGTTCTCATAGTGAGTTTGTCATTTTTCTGTTTAGCTCACCGCCTTTTCCCACCGTCGAATCCACATTTCGCAACTCGATCGTGGCGGACCGTGTAGTCAGGGTTTGTACCAAATGCGCACAGTTTACACGCCCAATCGGCTGTCAAACTTGATAGCCCATCCATTTCAGCCGACATTTCTTCTGGCATTTTGGTTGAAGTCAACGCAACAGCCCGGTTGTAGTGCTCCAGCACTGGAACTTTGTATAGCCTGGTACGATTCAAGTGAGCTGTTCCGAGCGGCCAGCAAATCTCGACCTGCCTATCCATCCCACTATCAGCCGATTCATATTGCTAGTTCGATAGACAAAACAAACTGGTCCGACATTCGTCCGTTGCTCGAATCGATCCGTGTGTGCGGCGTCAGCCAGGAAGGTTACATGTATACCGTGCTGATGAATTCGAGGAAGGTGAGTTCTCTGTGGAGTATTTTGTTGTATTTGTTATTTTTATTGTGAGAAGGATTTTTAGACGACGGTTACTAAACGTTAGCTAAATGCACCTGTTTGTAGCCTATGAAACACTTTGCTTTGCTGGAATTGAACCTTCCTTGTGAAGCGATCTCACTACGGCCACCGCAGATTAAATACGATCCAGGTCAAGTATGTTTATAAAATTCTGCCAATCACAATGATCACAGAACAGATCAAGACTGGACTCAAAGCCGATTGACTGGATCTATATGTGCCCTTCTGTGTGTGGAAGCGTCGAATCGAGGGGCAAAACAGAGGTGCTCCTAGATTGAGGACCGCCTAAAAGAATCTGTGTGTGTAAAGAGATGCAAATAATAGATCAGTCACGATGACGGCGTAGATCGGACGCAAAGACAACGACCCTAATACTGATTGGTTCATTCCTGTGTACTACGAACGTATTCATCTATCCGTGTCTATTAATCGTCCAGTCACGTGATGTTGTTGTTCATGCTACACCTTGATCAATATCACCCCAGGCCGTTTTGTCCGAGAGTTTGTGGCCGCTCTTTTAATTGATCGATGTATTCTCAGTTATAGTTAACCCGTTCACCCGGTCCAGGTCAGCACGCTACCTTGTGTGTTTTGATCTCCTGTGTTGAGTTGCGGGCCGCCAAATAAAATATGCATCGGTGTTTCGATCGGAATTGTATCTTACTACTGCGAGGTTAGAAAGCACTTTGTCTGGCACTACGCATTATTCAAACACCCGCGCACGAGATCGGTCCCATTGATTTGCGCTGCAGCACACTGCTCCAATCCCTATAACATGTCTAATAGAAAGCACCGTATACAGCGCTAAATATCATCTTGCTGAAAGAAACTCAGACAGCCATCGTCTCCTTACAGAGAAGCATGAAGTCAGCATGGAATAAATCCGTTGCGTTATGCGTTAGAAACGCCAGAGTATGAAGACAGAGAGGAAACTCCTAACAATAGTCAAATAAGCTGACCTGGTACGAGTGTGACCCGATCAATCGGCTGCACTTGTTCGCTTTGTTATCAGCTAGTAAACATCCCACTCTCTGATCTATTCATCTAGAGCTGGGTGAAGCACAAATAAACTGAACCGTACGAAGTTGGTGTCAACGTTTTTCGTGGATTTTGGCACCGTTTCAAACACTGTCATAACATTTTTGGGGTCACAATGAGTGTATTGTACACGACATTCTATTCAACACACCTAGGAGGTGCTAGCGATCATGAAGAAACATCAACAAAGTAAGCCATTCAAATTTAGATAGTGAATGTTTGGAGTAGCCCGATCGTTTTCTTTTCACAGGTACCAGGCCCTTTTGATGATCTTGAGTGTGGGTTTCACTCCTTGTGACATCGGTAATTCCCCACCAGTTACATGCATTCAAAAGCGACAGAAATGGTTGTGATGACTGACAAATAGCATTGGACAGCTGTTTCTTCCCGTCTGGAACTCAGCAACAGTGCGTCCTTTTTGTGTCTCTGTCAGGACTGGAACTGCAGTCTACCGTCGACAGTGTAGCTCAGGGGTAAGGTTTTCAAGTCCCAACACAACTGTTCACGGTTCTATTCCTGACAGAGAAACAAAAAGGACGCGTTTTTGACGAGTCCCAAACAGGGCGAAAATGCTGTCGTGTGCTCTTTGTCGACCACCACAAAGATTTCCATCGCATTTGAAAACCATTTAAACACCAAAAACCCGACGGAGTCACTAAATTTGACGTGGAATCTAATTGAAGTTTATAGAAAACAATCCTTTATCTATGTTTAGCTCCGTCAGATGTCTTGTTTTAACCATAGATAAAAATCTTCTTTGGTCAACCAACATTCACAACTCAAAATCCACCTATCTTGCACGTTTACTCACAAAGAGATCCAATTTTATCTTTACCTGGGATCATGGGTTATCCCTATGATGTCTGTGTAGTTTGAATGTATAGTTTTCTAACTGAAATGTAATCTATAGTATTTGCAAACGTTACTCACAATCCAATCCAATTCAACACCGTCACCTCAAGTCATGTCACCATCTGACAGGATCTAACTGCCTACCCACTTGGACTATTATTGACCTATCAGTACTTAGATTACGCTGTAGTCCAGTGTCGGTTAAATTATCGGTGCTATTTGGTTTGCTATTATATTATGTAATTTCTTTTACTTACTTTTTTGAGTGAGTGGTGGATAATTTGATTATGTTCTCGTCTGGGATTGCGTCGTATATAGATAGAAAAAGCCATGAAAACGTGAACCGGAGATCTCGGAAATGCTGTACAACTGCTCCAACCTCTTTCGGTCTCATGTGCAGGGCAAATCGTTCTATCCGACTGAGCGTCGAACCGGAAATCTCTCAAACAGAACACAAGCATACTATCCCTCCTGACTCACGAGGAGCGAACAGATCAATTCAGTTTATCTATACACTGCATGGCACAACTCCGGTGCTTTGGCTCATATTGGGAGTACCCTGCAGGCTATATCTCGATCGAAAACCTTTTGAGTGCTGCAGGATTTAGCCCGATTATGTGAAGAGGTTCTTCGTAGAAAGATATACCTATCATTAGTGACAAGATCTGATGATTGGTTCATAGGTCACCCCAGGATGAGGTGGGCTTAGAACTTGGACGAAATTTCCCTGCACGCGTTTTCACTAACAAATCTCAAAACCTGAATCTTAACTGATACGGCCTCACTACTACCAACGATGCTTACAAATAAGTCAACTAGCAAGACCTCATAGATACAGTAACGTTACTTAAGGTTATTTTGTTTGTCACACAGAATACCATAAAGACCTGACTGCGTAATCCTCTCTGTTGTGAATTACATAGTCAGCGATTAGGCAAACCTCTATCATGCATTATAATTTTCATATACTAACAGCTCATCTTACTCGATCAACGGGACGACTGTGATTTCCAAAACCACTCCGGGCGTGAATGGATTTTATTACGGGTCCCACTGATCTTACCCAATTCCATTGTGACACGATCACTCTCTTTGGAACCGAAGTGGTTCGGTCCACTGTCCTGGGACAAAACATTGTGTGCGGAACAATCTCCAGTCTTGATGAGTTTGAGCTGTCGAAAGGATCTGGTCAGTGTGTATGCACACTACACGAACACGGAGCTGATTCGGTACGAGATGAACTTGCAACAATGTGCAACATTCACTAGTTGTGCTGTTTCAATGCGCACTCGAATTACCATTCGAGAGGTTTTAGGTCTCTCCTGTGAGGACAATCCACTGTGGATGCAATGCTGCACCAGGGAGCAGTCGGACGACTTGGTTCTATGTGAGTTGTCATTCAGGGAGTATGCTAGAGAGCCGTTGATCGTTAACTATTCCTGCTTTATTGAATTTATTCTACTGCCGGATATGACCCGACTGTAAATCGTTTACCTATGAAAAAACGAAAATCCAATCTTATTAGGACAAACTTCGTAGTTTTTTGGCAAAATCCAAGAGAATGTTTTTTGAAAGTTCACAAATTCCCATGTGAAAGTCAATATCTGTGAATTTAAACCACGATTTTAACGATAGAAAAGTCATTTGTTTTGCCTGCCGTTTTGTTGAATACAGCTAATTAGGCNGCTTTTGGTGCATCATCGTGCATTAGCACACCTCGAATTTGAAACCGGCATTTTTTGCGACCTCATTCCCCCGTAGGACTACTGGTCTCAATCTCTCCCTTCACAAAACACCAAACCACCTGTGTTGAAGTGCATCGGCAAATTAAGCGATAGATTGTTAAGATAATTTCATGCATATTGTTTTAATAATCCATGAAGCAGTACGGCGGCCGATTCCGGGATCGGATCCAATTAATGTTTCACATTGAGTTCTCCGTAACCCAAAGTAAGTCTAAACGTGACATCCCAATCCTGAGCTCGCTCTTTTGGTCAGTTGGGTAAAGCCAATTTTTAGGTTTTGAACTATTTTAATGACATTCAGAAAAATCATAATCTGGTTGATCTGTTTTTGGATTTGCTCATATTCGCACACAAACTGGGCTGTACACTTTCGTCAGGCTTTCAATTTGGCGTTTACCTCAAGTGGAGTAACAAGCTGCTAAAACGACAATAGGCGAACTAATGTTTTACTCTGATACTGGAAGAACACAATGATTCATCTGCCTTTCTAGCCGTTAAATCAGATACACAAATGTAAACTGTGTGGTAGGCATATAAAGCGATTCGAGGTCGGGGCCATGATAGTTGGACTATTTTAACTCGATCGATGTTTTCATGGGATGCCTAAACAAATTGTGGATACTGGAAGTGATTTGAAGTCAACCAGTAAGATACGAGGTCATAGTGCGTTTCGAATTCCGGTCGGCGTTTGAATATTCAGTCAATCTTTAGTTCACTATTTCGCGGTCAAATTAAATTACAACAATCCGGTTTGTCTATTAAAAATGAACAACAAACCGGGTGCAAACAAATCAAAACAAAGAAAATCAAATACCGGAATTTCAGAACAGTAGAAATCCATATTGTATCAACTGACTAGCTTACGTGTTACACAGTCAGTTCCGGATG
Source organism: Echinostoma caproni (assembly GCA_900618425.1). Lineage (NCBI taxonomy): Eukaryota > Metazoa > Platyhelminthes > Trematoda > Plagiorchiida > Echinostomatidae > Echinostoma > Echinostoma caproni. The sequence goes on along the minus strand of UZAN01044345.1, from coordinate 19,284 downwards.
GGCGCATGTCGCACGTGGCAGGGTTCTTCCTGGAAGAGTGAGAACGACAGAAAACAGCTCGTTATTGTTGCATAGAGAACAGAACAGCAAGATAGAGAGAGAGAAAGAGAGAATCACACAATCGTTAATAGTGTGAATGAACAAACACACTCTATAGAACGAGCACAATAACAGTGCAAACAGTGACTGGTGAAAGAAGGCCCCAGTTCGATCGTACGCGGAATTATGATCGATTTATGTAGTAACTTGGTGTGTTTAAGTGTCGAGAAACAGAGGTACAATTCTTTGGTGTGCCGTTTTCCTGGTACACACACGCGCGCTTTCGCGTTCTCCTTCAACTTCATTGGGTATAGGATTCATGAAAGCCCCATAACTACAAGAATAGTGTGGAATGAAAAAGTTCTTGTCGTGCAACTTCAGATTCCTCATTTATTCATCGAACATGGCTCCTCAAAACAGTTTATGGATTTCTCCCATGAAGTACCCAAAGAATGTGTAATTATTTACCAATTGGCTTCGACATCCTATTCACTTATTGGATGAAATGTATATAGTGTCAATTCAATCGAATGCACATCTAGAGACGTCCTTGCACAGCGCCAGATCACATCAATTATAGGGGTATACGTCATGGATAAAACTTCACCGTTTGTCTGCTCTAGCCCACTATGATCATTGGGAATCAAAGATCGATGGTAACTGATGGTAAAAATGATTCAATAATATTAATATTACTTTTAAAAGTGAACATATTGTTTGTCCCCAATATTTCCGTATTTCCTATGTGGTGGATTGCTTCGGGTTGAGCCAAACATGGATAATGCGGGCGAAGAAAAAACAGATTAAACTCCTAAATTCACTCTCATGGCGGAGGTAGTTAAAATGCAATCAGTCTACAAAACACCGTTTAACAGAATTGTGTGAACTTTGTTTAGTAAGTATGGAAATATTCAAAATTCATTAATTTATCCATATATGGGGTTAGAATCGAATGAGATTGACCAAATGTATGCCTATCCAGTGACTAGGAGTAATATACAGTAAATAGATAGTATATTGTGATGTACATAGTAGTGTATTGCACCACAATTATTGTTTGAATGCACCCCATGCTAAATTTTATTGCACCAAATAATAAGCAAAAAAACATTATATAATATCAGCCCTTTGAGGAAAATATAATTGAGTTCACCAAAATACGGACCACTTGTTTCAAGCAAACAAAAGTAAATCAGTTAGCTCGCCAAAATCTTTCGAATGCACAGTTCAGGTTTTAGCCAACTGAAGATTAAGGCCCCGGTGATTCTGGGTAGACACCCTCAGGGGGGAAAGATTCTAAACAGTGCAGTTCCACGTCACTCACAGCATACATATATTGAATGAAAAACGTAGTTTAGCGAAAAAGCTTTTTTCGGTGACTCATCAACTGGCTAATACGTCACATTTTATATCACATCATTTTGCATAGGAAAAAGGTAACAAAACTGATGATTATTCAAATGGGAATTGTTGTTATTGCTTTCTGTCCCAATTTTCCAAAACCAGATATGGCTGATCCTTCCATCGGAACTTAAGCTGGGTCCGTATTGATTGTGTGATTTGGGGTAGGATTGGGAGGTGAAGGTGGAGGAGGTGGATGAGGATGGGAGGTGGAGGGCCATGGCAGGTGAACGAGTGACTTCACAAACTGATTTTGGGCGCAAAAGGGGGGGTATGTAGATGAACTCCGAACGCCTCTGTGGTGGCTAGGATGCGATTTTTAATCGGCTTTGATCTGCGACCCCGAACACAGTAGAGAGGCCGAAATGCTTCAGTCACACTCACTGTGTGATCGGACTCGACGAGGTGTGGAACGATGGCACTTGTAATGGTTTTAATCACACCAGTGTTCGGCCAGGCCGGATGATGTTCCCAAACTCGTGTAGATAGGTGCCTGCTCGTGCGGCCGATATACGTTGCTCCACAGGAACACTGGTACACACAAAATAAGACTGCAGAAGCAGGAATCCTGTCTTTGAGTTGCGAACACAAAATCGGTCTGGACGTGAATACGATACGTAATTTTGCCGCATGAAAAGTATTCTCCAACGCAGTTCCTAGTTTACGGCTAACCAATTCTGCGATTATATCCCCCTTTGAATGGGAATGAAATGTATACTGGCCTCTTTTCTGTGCTTAAAAGTCTTTCCCTCGGACAGTTATTTCGCAAAACGTTATCCACAAAACATTCTGGATAGCCATTTTGTAGGAAAACATCACGAACGAATGACAGTTCCGAATTTATGGAGTCTTCGGTGCATATTTTTACCGCCCTGTTTACCAAACACTGAATAAGATTTCTTTTTCGTTTGAGTGGCATAAAGCTTTTGAAGTGGATAAACTGGCCGCTCCATGTCGGTTTCCTATAAATTCGTCTCTGAATAGAACCATCTGTGCGACGCATTAGCCAGATGTCGAGAAAACCAACCCCGTCATTAATCTCGTCTTCCAATGAGAACTTGATGTTGGAATGAGCGGAATTAAATATCCTGAGCAAGTTGGACACCTTGACGTTACGGTCCACAAAACATAATATATCATCAGCTAATCGTTTGTACAGCTTACATCGCTTAATCGTGGACTTCAAAATAATATTCTCTAGCTTGAACATGAATAAATCCGCAAAATAGGGGACCGGGCGGACATCTCATTGCGACTCCATCCTTTTGGCAATAGATTTCTTCATTGAACTTAAACTGAACATTCTGTGCGTAGAAGTACAATAGCTGGTTCCAGTCATCCAGCCATATCCGGTTTTGGAAAATTGGGACAGAAAGCAATAACAACAATTCCCATTTGAATAATCATTAGTTTTGTTACCTTTTTCCTATGCAAAATGATGTGATATAAAATGTGACGTATTAGCCAGTTGATGAGTCACCGAAAAAAGCTTTTTCGCTAAACTACGTTTTTCATTCAATATAAATAAAAACTAATCGGAATCGTAATAATCAATCAGTTAAATTCAAGTAATTGCTTCTGGCTCACAGACAACAGCCAGTTGAGAATGGTGTTTTACCTTATTGACATTTACATCACAGCGTCCGAATTGTGATCGCGCACCAAGGCATCCAACAGTTTGTGTTCAGTCGCTGTATAAATAAACTGAATTCCATACCCGGCAGGTTCACACAATTTATATAACCTTCTTAAATCTGAACCTATAAATTAGTTGATTTCCAGAAGTATTTTTGATTCACAAATCCACATATCGTAAAACGTGATGCTTGATCAGTCAATCAAATGTACAATTTGTTATTTCGTGTTACACTACTAGAATTGGTTTCCAGTAGTGTCTTTATTGGAAAAGTGCTCTTTCTGACAATGAAGAAGTGAGTTAAATCCTGTTGGACCATGATCCATTCGATAAGTTCAAATATAGTGTAAAAACAACATAAACGACAAGGTCATTATCGGTTGTTACAGTACATCGCTTATCTTGATTGATGATGCCATCTTAATGAGCTCTAAGCAAACTTCATGATTTCCTTTGTACAGTGAGGTTATCTGTAAACTCTCCTCGATGAAGGTAACCAAATAAACTGATGCGAAATGATTATATAATTTGGACAGCGCATTTCAACTTATACCACCCCTTCTGGCTGTGCTAATCCAAAAATCCAAATCCAAAACTTCGGATTGTACAACTGACTTGGACAGTGGTAATGTAGCATTTACCCACATATCACACCATTTGTTCTGGATGATGCCGCTCAAGCAGAGTCGGTCTCAAAAGAATAAACCTTTGAACCTTTGCGTACTGTGAAACCCCGTTCAGTGTGGGTCCCAATGGTCTTTCAGCTTCCCTTCTGAGATATGAAGCCTGTTCGCATCATTTTTGAACTCTTCAGAAAACTACTCCGTACTACACTGTTAGGAACCAGTAACCATTGTTCCCATTCCCAAATCCTCAACTTCAAACTTTCTAACCAAACGATTCCGTTCTATCTCTTTAACTTTCGTTTGACTTAAACTAGCAGAACGTGTTGTTCTTACGTGCATTCAATTCCAGGAACAATTCTTTCCCTGTACTTACTTTCTACGTATATTATTTATTTGTCTGCTAGCCACCCCATTTCTCTCTTCAAATGCACCGACCATTCTTCTAGTCTTTCACAATTTCCTGACAAATTGGAAAGCGTTCAACAATTTTCCACCCCATCCGACCTCTCTCCCTTTATTCCTCCAAATGTTTCGAACGTCTCTTTACATTATCAAGCTCTTCTTTCCATCTGAACCGGTATCAGTTGGCTTTGAACCCGTGTCCCGAGTAAGGTGTATTCCATACCTGGGTTTTTTTATTGATGCTGCTCTTCATTGAACCTCTCACATTCAAAATATCGTCCGTAGTCTTCGACGAATTTCTTTTCACACCCCTAAAGTTCGTCAGTTTAATATTCAGCAATTGATTAATTCCAAAATCGTGCACCAGTGTGTTTTCCCCATTTTACTTTATTGTTCACCTGTTATTTTTTCCATTCTCCTAAAGAAAGATTTTAAACTGCTTCGACATGGACTGATCTTCATTAGCCGCGTTCCTTTAATCCCGCTGGAGGTGTTGGTAACTAACCTGTGCGAATAACATTTGAAAGCATTTGGGAATTTTGCACATAAAAGTCTTATCGACTGCACATATCTGCTACGCGCAGATCTAACTTGCTGTTGTTCTCATCCGTCAAATAGATCCCAATACCGTTGTGTTCCCTCTCGAATAAACATTTATCGTAACCCTATCGTAACCCTCATTAGCACGCATTCTGGTTAACAAAGAACAGGTTTTCACAGATTTTGTCAACACTTTGGGGCTTGAAATCTCTTTTTTCATTATTTTTTGGTTTGCTCCTTCTCTCCAAACTGTATATTTGTAACTGAAATATAGGCTTTATCGCTACATAATTTGCTACAATTTATTAAAATAAAATATAAGTAGGTTTAAATTGAGGTCATTGTGGGATCGATAATACGAATGCCAGCATATTTGCTTCTGCTGTGGGTTTGAACTAAGCGGAGATATTTTCATGCAGCAGTTCAAGTAGTGCTGAAGTGGTACGATCAAAATGCAATACTAGATATTGGAAATCGAAATCGAACGATGATTAGAACGAACAAATAAACTTGCTTGTTCTGCACACTGAAATTGGTCTAAATGCAATGACCCTGTCTTTTATTCCATCTACTGGCAGAACCCATAAATTTACTTTCCACCAAAAATAAAAATTTGCTTGACCTTGAGTTTGCGGAATATTCTGCATTAACAACTTTTGCTAGTCAAAAAGCAAATCAAATGCGATATCTAAGGTGAATCTCCTCAAATTCAGTATGGGAAAATGTACCATGAGAAGAGACTCAGCAAACTGCTTATGAAGCGTATCCTAACTGAAGCCTCGCATCCCGGTCGAGCCGAATTTGTTTGCTTTTGTAGACCCGTATTCGGAATGTGCGACTGATAACTATTTGCCCGGTCATCTAGTGATTAGATAATTGCTGCTCAAGTACACAACAAGAAGAAATGTGTTTTTCTTTGATCTTTAACATTAAAGCATGATTTTCTCCGCTCTGCTTTTAGTCTTTTAGCTTCAGTATGAATTTATTTGTGTAAATTCCCCGATAACCCATATGTACAGTTGATCCATTAGAAGTCCATGCAGTAAGGAGGGGAGTCGCACCTCTTCGAACATTCCCGGCCTATGCTATGCACCGATTGACACTGGGGGAAAATTTCCATTTTTCCATCTTTTCTCGGTACACAACCGGGTTTACTTCTAAATATGAGTCAAGATTGTGATCATATATTGACAAAATCACCAGAAAACCGGACAAAAACACGTGTCTGGTCATTGTCTATGTCCAAAAATTGTGTCTCAATGTTTTATTACTTTATTCCGGTTAACGGAACGCTAGATTACCAAATTAATTCTTTTTGAATTGGCCTCATTTGAATACCTCTCTGGGGAAGAAGTTTGTATTTATCATGTACAGATGAAGCGAATGTTGAAGCGATCTTCACTTTAAGAAACACCCTATGCAAATTTTCATTGTTTTATAGAGAACGGCATGCAATTCAGTGTTTCTAAATAAAAATTGCTATCCCTATGGCACAGGAGAAGATTCCCGTATTTTCTCGGAAATCAACAGCTATTACATACCTCAAATAAAAAGGACTTAGGTATAATTTTTCAAGAGGACTTAAGCTGATCGATCAATTGCATAAGGGCTTCGTCCGCTGCTGGGATGGTCGGCTTGTTCAGGCAGGTCTTTGGTCGACTTGAATCAGTATTGCTCCCATGTTTGCTATCAGTGTACATCCGATCATACACAGAGTATGCCATCCTAGCGTGGAGTCTGTGGTTGCAACGTGAACGTGAGATACCGGATTGTTACCAAGATCGTCAAGGGCTTGCACTGCCACACCTACACCGAGAGATTACTATCATCGTGATCTGCTCATTAGCGCCGAATTCGAGGAGAATCGATTTTGGTGCACCAAATACTGCAGAACCAAACCCATCCATGTCGTCCGCTCCTCACGTTTTCGCCCAGCTTACACCTTAGGGGGACATTGTTTCAAGTCAATGATTCAAAATGTGCAGGTTGGCTTGCCGGCATCAATCTTTCCAAGTCAGAGTGTGCAACACTTTGAAACGTAATGTCCTTTCCGCGCCAACTTTTTAATCTTTCAAAAGAAGACCTGAACAAACCTCACATTCCTACACAACTTAAAACACCGATCAGTTGAAGACTACATTATGCGTTATCTCCATACCGGGAACTATATATTACATTTATCATTTTTTGCCGAGAAACAATTCAACTGTGTAAATATCCCATGGGGACAAGAGAAGCATGAGCTTTTAAGCAATTTCCATAATAAAACTTTGAATTCGTTTTTCCAGGCTGCACTGGAAAATATTATGCAATCAACCTAACGCCTGGGCCTTCGATGCGGTATATACCACGTTACAGTGTTCCTTTTTCACCAGTGGAAGAATCTTGCAGCAAATTCAAGCCTAACTGAAATTTGAGGTGGTATATTACCAGTGCAGGAAGTAATAATGGTGAATGCACATAAATGTGAAACCTGTCAACCACAAGACATCTTGGAATGCCCCTTCC
>UZAN01044344.1:18119-31175 GCA_900618425.1 Echinostoma caproni | reverse complement strand
TTTAAAACTCCACGATGTTCTCGAGGTATAGATAGTAAAAGTCCTCCCTGCGGTCATAATTATTCAAGGAGCCCATGGGTGACTTCTGCTTTATCTCACACCAGGGTGTCCTATGAGAATCGCAAGATGACTTTTCAACGACGTTCAATTTTACGATCTACAAGTAACGCCCCTTGCCATTGCAAAGGTGCAGTTTTCTCCAATGTCAGATTAATACGGCTAATTCCGAACTGTTCTACAATATTGCAACCAGTGGATCGAGGAGTGATTTGGTCTTCCAAATGTTCGTTTCAGAAACATTTAGTGGCATATGTTGTGTCTGTTGATCAGCGTCTTTGTGAAGAAGAATTTGAAGATGAACAAGTGCGTTATTTGAAATTTTTGCACCAATTCTCTTTTTCAGTCATTGGATGAACTCGTTTCGAATCAAGCTAAGCATCGCAAAGTAAAAGAATGTGAAGCAGTGAGTTCATCCGAAGTTATCCAATGAGGGAAGCACATAAGTTACTGTATCAATTGAAGCTGTTTGCCTTGGCTAATGCTCGGATTTCGGGTCGAGTACAGGTGTACAATCGATTTAAACAGCGCGCTTGTTGATTTACAAAGGAATGTCAGGCCGAGAAAAACGACGATTAATGATTACCAAAATTAAGTCTTTTTAACCTGCCAAGATGTGTTTCCACAGTTCTGTGGGGCATTCGAATGTGGTCAATTTTGTGGCAGTGGTCACCAAAGCAACGGCCATTCGGTCTATCGATGGGCTCTGTCGCACTAACGTGCAAATCGTGATGGTCTGATAAGTGGTCTTTTGGAGCAAGATGTCAGATCCAAAAGATCGATAAACACCGTGTAAATCATAATCGCACCTGTGAAATTAGACAGGTCATTGGCCAAAGGTCATCGTAACCCGGATCTGGCTTGCTCCTGACTATTGGAGCGATGCACTTTCAACTTATGAATCACTTGTTGAGCTTAAGCCGTTACTCATGTTTGTCGACATTGTCCATAACGGACGTAGAGAGCTAGTATTACACATTTCCTACCAGGAAACCATGAGTAGATTGGACAGCAAACAATCATTTTGGAATATAAGAAAGAAATGTACCGATTCTATCCTGTAGCTGATATTTCACTTATTTTAGACAACGTGATCTCCTTCGAATGCGATGTTTTGGTCCCGTCTTCTGACTTTGTTCGATCTGATTCATTCTTGTTTTCGTAGAGTGGGCTGATATTTAGGTTGTGATTATTATAGCTCAAACAGTTGTACATTATGGTGGACGCCATATACTCACTTCTGTGGTTAGCCTAACATTACAAAGGAATGGAGGAATTACTATGCACTACTTGGGTTAGGAGAAATTGCCCTGAAGAAAGGTGGGTAGTTCCGGGATAACTAGGTAGATGAAACTGAAAAGGGCTACCGGATGCAATGCACTATTATTAAGCTGAGGGCATCATAAAATACTTCAATCTCGTCGATACGTAAAGGATACAGAAAACGGTTTATCCGAATTATGTTATAAATAAATTATAAACATTGGCAGCAAGTAACAGAATTGACGTATTTTTCATTGTTCCGGTTTCTTGTGTCACAAAACTCCCAACCAATTTTTGATGACATATACTACTGATAATTATGCTACGTCGCAGTTCCTGAAAGTTACCCATTTTCGAATTCCCGAGAACTGTGACAAAGCATAAGATTGACTGTAAACTGTTCGAGGCATTCAATCATAAGAACTGAATCCATTCAAATCCTGACTGTTCACTTTACAGGAGTTCGCCGTTAAATTTGACCTGCGATCTACCTGGGTTGAACAGTTTTGAAATCATTCCATTCTGAGCATACTGTGATTGATCGGGTGTAAACAACCCGACCACGTCTCACGCGCCCTCAGCCAGTACTTATCACGATTCACGATGCTGACTTATATAATTAAATAATTACTAGGTTGTCACTGTGACTGTCGTAATCAATTGTGAAATGAACTTGTGGAAGGGAAAATTAAACATTTTGTCAACCACAAAGAAACCGATAGCACAAATCCGAGCTAGAACCTGATTGGATCAGCCCGGAAACGCTTGTGCACCCAACGAATAGCATGACTGTCGGAAAAAGAAAAAAAGAAAACTTATTGGCCAGACGTAATGTGGGTTATGATTGGTTCATAGAAAAGCGGAATGTGTTGAAACGAGAACTGTCAAGTGCAAGTGGGCGGTAGTGGCCCGGTGGTAGCGTCACCAATTTATCACCCCGGAGGACGTGTGTTCAAATCCCACCATCACTGCCTTACTTTCTCCATTGTGTGTTGTATGGCAGCCCTTTGATTGGTCGCTTCCCCCTTCTTGAAAGTTGTATCAGTGTATTTTCAATAAAAAGGAAGTAAAAGAGAAAAAGTAAAGAAAAGATGTGGGAATTCTATTTGCAGAGAGAATCAATTGAGAAAACATGTGTCCGTGATAAAGATGAGACAGAAAAAACCTGTTGGGAATCAAGAGCGATCGATGGAAAAATGATCTACCCTTTTGTGACCACACAAGATGGGCTTCTATATAAATTAACCCCGTCACAGATTTCGTATAACCGCACAGGATTTAATTCGGTACTGGATTCTCAAAACAATCGTATTCTGGCAAGGTTTCTCATCCAGAGAGGAACTCCACTATAGCGCAACTGGAAGCTTGTAGGAATTGATTCATTAAAAACATTCATGCTTATTTATAGGCAAGAGTGTAGACAGGGGAATGCGTATATCAAACGATTGGTTGGCTGGATTCCTCTCAATTGTCTTGGCGGCCCCATTCAATAATCTGAGTTCACAGTTAACTCACAATTGCTCGTGAGTGGTGTTGTGGGATGATTGTTATTGAATAGTTGATTAGAAATGAACATCTTTCAGACTTCGCCTTCATGCAAATTCCTCAGCTCTTCCACTACTTGCACTACTGATGAGCTCTAATAAGAGCGAAAGTGGAGTCTAGTGCTTCCGAGTGTATAGTTGACTGGAAGGGCTGGGGAATATGCGCGAAGTTGAAGTCCAAAGGATGGTCAGTTCTTATCAGTTATTCAGTAATCCGAGTGCACTTGCTGGTACTGTTGTGAATGGCTATCCCAGAATAAAGCAGTTTTCAGGGAGCACATTGACTCCCTGACAGACCATTTCCCTATCACACACTAATCTTTCGCATCCCGTCGATCAGCCTGATTCAGTCGCCACATGAGCATACCCCACCAACTGGTATGAAACGCTTGAGCAGAATGCTACAATTATGCTTAATGAAATTTTATTGCGGGCTTTTATCAGTACAAGTATTGATAGAAAGCAGAAGTGAGATACATTTGGGGCCTCATAAAAACAATCATACAATTTTGTTCGTAGATCGGAATGAAATCAAAAGTTAACCTGATAAGCGTGATCTGATTGCACTCGCTGGGCGCCATTTGTGAGCTGTACTCCGGTTGGACGTACTAGGACGGGCTCAGTCCAGATACGAATAGACAGAATTATCCTGATAAACGGTTATATTGTGACAACGACCTTGGTTAGCTAGAAAAAGCAGAGTAAGGTGTGAGATAGAGAGGAACAGGTGTGTGAAATGCCCTTGGTACGTTGATTAGTTGGATCAATAAATAATTCTTTTGAACAAATAAAACAGCATATGAATAAAGGAACAGACAGACATTCAGACAGACAAACTGACTGACTGACTGACTGACTGACTGACTGACTGACTGACTGACTGACTGACTGACTGACTGACTAATGAGCGTTCCATATCATGATAACCCTTTCTCTCATGGATTAGTGATATCCACATTTTCAGGTTAACATGATTCCGAGGTAACTTGATGCATAACAGTTGACAGTCACAAATATTTCATATGAACCAAATATTAATGAATATTGGCACTACACAATTTTGAAAGAAAACGTTAAATTTATTCACACAGTTCTACCTCAAAAACGAATGTTGTCTGTCAACGGGATGTACAGCAAGCACCGCAAAATATTCAGTGAACACATCCGGTTTCGTGAATAACTTCCTATCAAACGAACTCGTCCACACTTACAGAGAAAATTGAATCTATTTATAAAGAAATTTTTAGAAAATCAGATAACGTAAGGGAGAGTGACAGTATTTTGAATATTGGGTTTTGTCCTGTGCACATCAGAGAAAGGTGAAATTAAAGCCGAATACCGTCCTTTCACCCTTGTTTGGCCTCATCAGGAAGCGAGAAATCCGGAAACTCGTTGGCAGAACGCAAAAAATGTCCTATATATGTCCTATTGAGCATCGGATATCAGACTGATCAGACTGTTTGACGCATTTCACACGGGAAATAGCACAACCCCGGGTGAGTAACGACATTGCTGTTCGTATTCAAGTGATAATCTTAGCCAAGAATGAAACCGTGGTACAATGCTAGATAGCTTTTTAGTTTTTGATATAGGATTGAAAAACGTTATGTCCTCTTTTCTGCAGTTAAAATGAAACAACCTGACTAGCTACCCACCCGAAGTCGCTCAAACGATATGCTTTTGCAATGAATACTCTGTTGGTTTCACATTACGGATATGTCTGTACTTCTATAGGCTGTAGTACGCACAAAAATAACAATGGCATTACGCAATCACCGTACCTGGTGGAGTAAATGCACACGTGAACGCGGGCACATCTTGTATGTCACTGGGAAGAAATGCCACTCTGAACTGATACAGTGTGCATGCCTGTGCGCCGTGAAATACGGCTTGGGTTTTGCTCGGGATATGCAGAAAACGCCAATCCGTTTTCGTGCTGTGCACGTGTGCCGAGCCCATCAGGTCGACTTGCAAAGCGTTCCATGTCACATAGGCGGTCTCGTTCTCGATGCGTGCTTTCGCATTGTAGAATGGTTGCATTGTATGGTCTGAAACGGTCCCAAACGGTCGGGAGGAGCAGCAACGGATCCAGGACATAGAAGTTGCAAATGTACAAGGAACTCAGGACTGTGCGGCAGTAAAAATTCACCAGACAAACCATTTTAGTCGGTCGACAGCAACTAACTTAATGTTATGAGGTCAGCCTTTGATTGTTTGAGGTTTGAACATCGCAATCCACAGTGTGTCACACGCTTGAGGATAATGAGCCTCTCCTGGACTTCCTTTGTTCAGATAACCTATGCCTGTCTTGCATTCATGGAATTGTCCTACCTTCAATAGATCGGTATGCGGGTGACTTGTATGAGTGGGTATGAATCGCATTTGGGGCTACTAAACTTTTTCCAATTTGAAAGGAGAAGAATATTGTTTTTTGGCTTGTCATCCTTCGGATTTTACCGACGCACACAATCCTCAATTCATTCAATCCAGCATAACCCGGCCAGATTCATACCTATATATGTCTGTCACTTGTTTGTAATGCGTTTCGGTTAGTCTATCCGGGATTTGAACTCCGCAACCCTATCACGGAAGACGCTTGATGTCACTGCAACATTCAGCTCACAATTTGTATTTTCTTCGTTAAGTTCACTCGGAAATCGGTGCCAGAGATTGCCAGTCACTTGTTTGGCCGATAGCTGCGAGTCCGATACAGTTATTCACTCGGCAACTCCCGTAAAAATGAACTCACATAAGGAAGATATTTTATGCAAGAACTTTTAGATATTTCAAGTTAAACTGCAAGACTTGATTTTACTTTCTGATTTGATTGACTACTATTTGTGAATAGTACTGTATGACAAGTGGCATTTACAGTGAGGGGACAATTTTACTTGTGTTTTTGAATCCGAAGATATATGTTCTGTTGGTACTGTACACTGGTAGTTTAATATCTTACTGATTCAATGAAAATCTGATTCACAGACGCAGAGATTCAGTACTGTAATAGGTATACAAAGAATTCCTCGTTAGGTAAATGGCCGCGTTATTTCACACAATTATAACATACTATCACCATCTGTCGTAGACAATTTGTAAGCAAAAATTTTTGCTCTTCTCAAGAAACTGATAAATTGCGCTGTCGGGTGTGAGATGCATTTTTTGCACGTTTATGACTTGCTAAGCGTGAAATGTGAGCTAAGATATGACCTGTGTGAACTGGGAATCAGAGCAGTTGGTAGATAAGTGTACGACAGTAATAGTACAAGATTAGGGAGTGTGACAATGCGTTTTTGGCAACGATACCGCACCGAAATCACATTAGGGTTAAACTTCCTTGTCATACAGAGAAGAATGTACCATGTTGTGATGATTACTACCTCGTAGATAGCCCACAGCCACCGGACTTGATTACAGTCGACTGTGTTAGGCCTGCTCTGAAATCGCCTGCAATTTGTTTGTATCCATAAATATGGGATTCTTTGGGTTGATTATATATTGACATCATAGACTACATCGTTGAATAAGCAAATAATCTATAGAAGCACTCTGACACTTGTTCAACGTAACAACGATTTGTTCTCCAGGCAAACTGGTAGAAAACATGCGAGGCCTTGGTAAAAGCAGGGAATTGTAAGTCCTCTTGAAGGTTGAACTGTTGATAGTTTAACCCAGTCATAACTCGTTCATCTTGATTGTGTCCTTCAGGGCGAGTATGAATTTGCAAACAAATCAATCATTCTTCGGAAAGGCAGGAAAAGCGCAGGCCGCTGTTTCCCTACAATCGATAACAATTACGTTTGTTCTTCGATTTATCATAGTATTAATTGAATGTTTTTGGAAATCCAGTAACTATTTCTCAGGAGATCATTTCTGTGCTTCTATTCCGTTTGTGTTGTATCCCGATTGAGTAGATAACTACTGAGCGAATCGTACAGCGATTATTTGCATCAGGCACACATGTAGCCGGTCAGCAGCAAAACAGTCAGACAGGCACGGATGCATCCAGGCAGGCCAACAATGGGCTCATGGGTCTCACAACAACCGACCACCATCAAGCTGGGCTGTCAAACAGTCAACGAGTCAGTCAGCGTGGAAAGTCCAATACTCACACCTGATTGGCTGGAGTCGATTAATATTGTAATGAAGTTAGTCCGCAAGACGTGAGTACAGGTATGGGTGCGGGTTGGGCAGCATCGACCAATCAATCAAACAGTTCATCGCTATGAACGAAAATCGTTGCAGCTCATTTAAGATCACAACGCTTCGTCCTATCGTTTTTGTCTGCGCTAGAGAAGCTGGTTCTGAATAAACGCATAGATTTTGGATGAACAACTGCCGTGTTAATTTAGAAAACTGTGGATTCACTTACTGATTCCTCGTTACTATTGTGATACTAATCACGCAGAAGTTATCACATCCGGTTACTCTTGTCCTAAACAGAAAGGGCGACTTAATTCTTTGCTACTCAATACCATTTGGAATAACCAACAAGTGAATTCAATTGACATACACTTTTGAGTGACAAAGTGAAGCGGAGTTGTCCAGTCTCCCGTCATATCATTCCACAATGCACGAGCAATTAAAGAATAGTTCGATTCAGGTTTCAAATTCATCAGCAAATGTGGACCAAGTGAACTGAATGAGTACAGCACTGCTTCCGATGACACTTCCTGAATTTTCACGTGATAGCGTAACTTGCAGAAATTGGGAATTTCCATAGGTCTGCTCCAATAGAGCACAGCATGTTGAACACTACGCAGGTTGTAAACTCTCACGTAACCTGGCTGAGGAACAGCTGAATGGGAAGCGAATGTGGATGGACGTGATGAATCCGGTGCATATACAATGTAAATAAATTGAACACAAAATTTAATGAATTTAATTTAACAGTTGAGAGGATAAATAGTTGTATTATATACAGGTCAATAAGTACCGCCAAAATAGTCACATTCTGATAAGACCCACTTTGAAATCGCGGATAGGATTGGCAGTTAAGCATGGTATGTCACGTGACATGTGATATTACCATAAATTTTTGTGTAGCTTGCACCCGGTTTAGATTATGTAGTTCCTCTCCGACCGGTGCATGGGTGCATGGATCTTTGCTCTGATTACAACATACACAATAATGAGAATGTCTAGGGACATTTGGGCGGTCCCAGTTAGCACAGTTAAACATTACGGAACGGGGTTGATAGTCATGCAACTGCACACTGCTCCCCTTAGGTTCAAGGTCTGTCGTCACAATGGTCTATTTTTTGATCGGAAGTTGTAGTCGGTGCACATAACAAGCACACTGCATGCACGCCAATTAGTTGACAAAATGGACTGCAATGTCATGTGTTGCTAATTAGATGGTCCTTCTTGATTAGGATGGATAGTTATTAGACACAATTTGTTCGAATGGTTGTGGAAGGCTATCAGATGTTTTGGATGTAACGGAACCGCTTTGGTTGAATAACACATGAAATATAAATTTGAAACTCAGTGGACATACTTGGATTGGTTTGACTGAGATATCGTGCTTTATCATTGGTAGTGTTGTGAGATACTACTCACACCAGTGAGTAGTTCGCAAAAAGATGCGATTGGCGGTTTATTTCAACGGTCAAAAATTAACAATACCACTAAGAGCGAATGCTCCAAAAATAACTACGGAGTGTCCCATTTATTATCCTGTGTGTTGCCAAGAATTTAGATAGAATGTTACAAACGAAATGTCTTGTTAAGTGTATGCCAAATTATCGATATCCTATCTGCAATAAACAACCTTCCTCGACCGCCTTGCATAATTATAGCAGCAGTACATCAAGTGTATCATATACTGCCACAGCTTTCAGCTCAAAAAAACATCTTAAATATTGTGAAACTTTTTATTGACATACTAATGGCTATAGATCATTTTACTTATCATGTAAAATATATTTATGCAAAAATATCGTAGTAAATGATTGAAAACTTACCCCACGAGGAATAAATAAAAATGGCATTCATGAGTTGGCTTGAATAGAGAATATAATTGTTCAAAATATTTAGAGCGAGAGTTGTCTAAGTAGCATTACATGAACTCTCATTATCTATCTTACTTCGCCAGACCACATGAGACCCACTTCTCATGATCACAAAATCAGATAGTTCTGCAGCAGAAGAGGCTAAATAACAAGCCATTATGCGGAAGAGATCTGTTTTTCCGCTTGCCGACAACCTTTGGGACCGGGGTATCATGTTTCTTTTCGTTCTGATTTGACTTTTGCTCCCAAAGATTGAAAGCATCCCCTAAGATCGCTTGGCGTTTTCCCACTTGTGTAGCTTTTCATATACTCCTCTTGGTGACAATTTCTCTTGACCCATCCTCAACAATGTGTTTGTATTTCTTCAAAGTTTGGTTTGGATCGGCCTGCAACATCAATTTTTTTTCGCCCGCCACATAGTAGCGGCAGCACAGTCGGTGTGATCACTTTTATAATTTAATCACTTGCATTTTACGTGAGTGTGGTGTCCTGATGGGTTTTGTGTATACAGGACGCAGAGCAAACGGAGCAGGGATTGAGAGGCTACAAAGCACCCTGTCCAACTGCTTCCACTTGGTTCGGTTTTATCAGCGGAAGCATTTACCCATGAAATCCGACATTGCCATGAAAACTATTCAAATACGGAAAGAGTACCGTCAACCTACTTTCAGGTAACGGTCTGGTGCAATCGAATCCAATCTCGAACGGCTTGCTGTTGCTTGGGTACATTTCAAGTGAGACACAGTGCAGTTTGCACGGTGTCAGTTCTAGCAAGCGTATTGATCCCGTTTGTGGATCCGGCTGGCGCACCAAACGCCAGTTACCTTCGATCAATATCATGCGCAGTGATGTGCCATTACTCCACACTGTCTGATTCACATTCCAAAATACCTCGATTCCCCGGGTTATTGCTTCGAGGCGAAACCTAGTTAGTTGGTATGCTGTGAGGGAAGAAATAAATACAATCATATGAGACGACATGTCAACAGTGACTACTTTTCATATTTCCCACTTCCACCGACGCGTCGTCCTTCAACATTCGCAAACGCTAGGTATGTAACATCAATATGCGCATATAATCGCGGAGAATAATGCACTCCAGTCAATAGGTCTCGACTAGTATCGCTGAGGCATGTGAAGTGGGTGACACTCTTGGACTAAATACATATTCTTAAGCAAAGAAAAGCCATATAATAAGCTATAAAACAACTCTCTAGTAAAATCAGAAACGGGCATCAAAAGCCGGAACGAACCATACTCAATGCTTTTCCATTCATTATTCTTTGTTTGAACAATCGTCATGTGATTGGGTATCGGTCAGTTCAAATTCCTCAATTCTCAAATCACTGATCACAAGTAACTGGGAGTCAAATGTAAATTAACGTCTAGCCCGGCAGAGTTACGTCTCGCCCATTTTTGACGAGTCCTGGGGAGAGCGAGATCTAATTTGGTGCGAGACAGTCTTCAATGCTGTCAAGTCAAATGAACTGAATCGCTGACATTAAAGACAGCAAATGCACGAAGATGACCCGTGATAAGAGCAAATTAAAACCACTATGCAAACAGTTATCGCCTAAATACAACAAATAGTTCGTAATCTGACTCCTGCGATAACCAGTCCCTCCATCCACTTGCATTTGAGCTACAACTCTATGTATTGGGAGCTTTTTAATGAATTCATCCACATGTTCCAGTGAGCATCAATTCCCAAACTGGCCATACATGAGAAAGTTGAATTATGCCTGATACATCTGACCATTTATCTTCTACGACGAAGATAATGAAGATGTTCTTTTTCGCTCAAGGTTCCTCGGGGGTTGGATGAGACAGCTGCTAACATGAGTGATGCAATAAACTGAAAACAATGCACATGTCACAAGTAAACATAGAATGAACTACAATGATAAGAGCACTTGTAAAACACTGAAAATCAGTTCCATTGGCACTAATCCTGCCTCACTAGGTGTAGCGCTTCTGCGCAGTAGCAGAATTCAAATTAGCAGATCAGTAGTGTTCCGTTATGTTCTGGCATTATCACGAAAATGACGAGCGATCCCCAAATCGGGTGAAAGTGATGTGGTCCTCAGTGAAAGCACGAATGGAACAAATGCTAACAGGACCAGAACAACAGGTTCCTGTGCTCAAGTTCAAAGTACAAAAACAGTTCGAAAGGTGTTCGTAACTATGGTTAACATGAACTCAATTTCCCAGGATCCTTTGGAACTTCCAAAGCGTTACTCAATAGAATAAAACTAATGGAAAAACACAGAAGGAAGGCAACCATGCAGAACTTTATTGGACAGCCAAAGATGATACCGCACTGAGACAATTTTGAGGAAACAATAGATAATTATGAAACAACTCTCACAAATCACACGTGGAAAGATTAAATTCTTCAGAAGTCACCAAAACCAAGAGACACAGTTCATCGATACGTTTCAAGGTGGAATCATTTGGCATAAAACACTGTGCAGATTGAAAACGACTCATGAAACGCTGATCGAATATGATGGGAAAAACGTGCAACAAGTCGCGGGATACAACAGGGAAAAACGGAAACAATAATGAAATAATGCGAATTGACAGCGAGAACAAGAGCTGACAGTAAATTCGTATAACTGTTGCCTTTGGGCATCCAACAATCATTGTAATAAACCTGATGCGGCTTCTCCCATCCCTTAAAGAGCCACCGTACAACCAAAAGAGAAAAGCGGTTCGAGAAACACGAAATACAGAAATGCGCATAAATGACTCACAAAATAGTGTAGAAAAATGACGTCTGTTAGGAGGGTTCAGAGAGTTAAACACTATTCAACGACCACAAATAACGGAGATCGAAATGCTTTGAAAACACTGAGCAAACCACACCGAAGAAGACTTACGGCACACGCAAACATATCACAGGCGCAACCGTTAAATATTGTGTACAACCGGCATCACACTGATACGTGATTAAGTGCATGTTGTATTTGACACAGGGAACAATCAACTCACCGGTAGTTTCGGTACCATGGAAACAGAGAAAAAGCATCAAACCTAACACGAACATGGCTGAGTTGTGAATCGGTTTCTAATCAGGCGGGGGTCGTCTGATAAGCGCGAGTGTAGTTCTGCGCGACTTATACGAACCGTACAGTGGGAAATGCCTGGACCTGCCAATGCGTACGTCTCGTTCTCAACCTGTTCTCTTATATTGTCATCTGCAATGTCACCGACGCAGTGTCTGTGTGTGTGGCATGCGAGTGTATGGGATCAGAGCCAACTCAGGTGGGCCATACTGCAGAACATCCATCGACTGTGTCTAGAATGTGCCTCGCGACGGGGACACCTTTTATCGAATTCATGTGTCAGTTAAGGATTAAAAAGAAACACTCAGTCCAAACGGACAATGGAAGGTCTGCATTGTTTAAATCATATGATTGGAAATTTGTCTTTTTCTCTTATCTCTCAAATATTCCATACTGTAGATTGTTATTTTCTGCGAAAGAACAGACTTGTTTTCTGACTGGAGTGACATTCCAAGACAATCAGGTTTCGAGGGTGAGTTGCATGTGTGTGTGTGCGATTGTGTGTGCGAAACCGGATGAATTCAAGCATTTGTCACGGGATACGGTGAATTTGAAGCGACTCCTTCGTTTTCCACCGGATTTCTATACAATATTTTGATTTCCAATTCAACGGGAACATGACAAAATTTCACTTCTTGCACAACTCATATCGTTCAAAACCTTTTTCAACATTCTTTTTCGCTTTCTCACATTCCCACCTACGTACGGTAATCTAATACTCAGTTGCATTCATCCGACAACTATTTTTTCACCATTCCTGTGTTTCGGTTAGTGGGACAGTTTGTGAATTTATTCACCACAGTCTTTCTACCTAATATCTCTCCCACATTTCTACCCACGCAACCGTTTAATTCGGTCAATTTGTTTGAAGATCAGACTGTTTTGTTTTGCATTCCATGTTCCTCATACAACTGCATGCAGGATTGTCTTTCCCAATATCCGATCTAGGTGACCGAAAAGATCACAGCGAATGAATGACAGGATGGCTCGCAGATTGTCTCGCACAATAACAAAAGAGCCGTGGTATTCTACTGGATACGAGAGTCGAGATATACTGATGACAGCGAGCCATCCTGTCATTCATTCGCTGTGATCTTTTCGGTCACCTAGATC
>UZAN01044344.1:4774-16926 GCA_900618425.1 Echinostoma caproni | reverse complement strand
ACAGAATTTTGGTTCGTGTTCATTAAAGTTGTTGCACGGTGCGCTCTCAGTGTTACGTCTCGTTTATATGTCATGCCTTCTCACTGGTCAAATAATTTGAATGTTCCGTTTATTTTTGTTTAGGGGGGGTTGGCGGATTTCTTACGTTTTCTCCAATTTTTCCCTTGCAATATCGATGGATTACGCATGGCCACCTATTAGCCCACTAGTGTGTTGTTCACGTTTTTTCCCTGTTTATGCGCATGTCTCGATTTCGTGTCATACTACAATTGTTATGGTTCGGGTCCTCACTCTTGTTGAACGGGATTGATAGAACTCGGATAAGGTTGATTGCGATTCGTTTGAGATGTATGAATCTAGAAACTTGCTGTACTAAATTATCTGAGCATTTATTTAGTTTTAATGGCTCAGCGCTTGTTTTATGTGACGCGTAATGTTTGTACACACGCCTTATCGGACACCTTTCAATATGCCATCCTGAGTTTCTTTTAATGCTCTTTATATGTTTTTTTTTCCAGGCTCAACAAATGAAGTAGTCTATGTACTAAAAAATCAATATGCCTGCTGTACCAACTAAAATACGACTTCGACTCGCTCAGTTCAAAGTTGATATTCCATATTCTGTGCAAAGATTAGAGCAAGCATATTTTATACAGGAAAATCGATTTTCACAACTATTTGCTTTGAAAATAAATTGATTTCTAGATATGGTCAACACATACGCGTAAACTCTACCTCCATTGTAAACTCACAGAGGTGCGCCCATAAGCCGAATGTTTCCAGCCATATGCTAAAATTATTTGCTTCCAGACTTATGGAAAACAAGCAACAATTTCATCCATATATAAAGGGGCATTTTGTAGTAACTGGCCGCACTAACAATCCGTCACTCTGCTTCTCGTTTCGACCAAAGTCACAGTGTCCATTGTTACAGACAAGGTGCTAGAAAATACAGCGTTTTATCCGCATTGCAACATGGGATTGGGCAAAACCGATTGCTTAGCACTTATGTTCTTCCGAGCCAATAGGAACGGGCAAAAGCAGTTGACCACGGTGAAGCAGGGGACTTGGCGTTCTTTGGTTTTAACAAAGCATTTGACAGTGTGAACCACGGAATGCTGCTGCAGAACAGGTGCAATAATCTCAACCCTGGATTCGTACTTGTTCGCAAAGAAGATTTTTTTACTCAACATTCTATGGCAATTCGGGTTTTGGAGTTACACTAGGACCCATACTTTCTTTTTCTCGTTCTTATGAACTATCTGCCAAACTTGTTGAGACCACCCGTATTCATAGTTGCAGATAATACCAAAACCTGGAATATGGTCACGAAAACCCTGGGGACTGATTAGCACGACAGGGAACACTCAGCACAGTTCATCAAAGGAAATCTGACGATGGCACTGAATTCAGAACATCGAAATACACGTTCATGTCACTAGAGTTGAAAATATTGATCTCCCCGCACATAATCGAACATCAACAACCCCAACGTATTTTGATGGAGAAAGATTATTTCGTCATACAGTGTGACCAAAGCAGTTCGATTGACTTTTCTGTGGTGCAGTCGTTGGCTTTAAGCCTGTTTCTATCATATCTGAATTGATACTCTGCCCATGTTTCTGATTCAGTTGCCCACCCATTCAGTATAATAACTAGGTCTGGAATACATGGCTGCAACGCGATTGCACATTTTCGTGATAGCCCCAAACAATGACCACGAAGATGGTGCAGGCAATGGATTGCAACAATTAAACCAGTGGACTGTAATCCCTAGGGGCCAGTCTGCACCGACTGTCGCTAAACTCGTGGAGCTTTTATCTTGATGTCTCATATAGTTTAGAACCCGGACTATCCATGTTGTTCCCTGATCACGTGATCGCTCATCATCCACCGTAGGGAACATCTTCTCAAACTGTATACTGAAATGCCAATGGCATTCATTTGACATCAGACTGTGTAGCAAATAGATTTTGCGCGCACAAATAATTCTTCCAAGCACAGACTTGATGAATCATTGACATTGCTAACAATTCGATATCTGAAAAGTGCATAAAACAATGAGACAGTGTGATATTTTGCATACGCCGGATCGGGTACAACATTTATATTCCCTGTTCGACCGCACATTTGATTCATGTTTGGACCAGAAAACCAGCGAAATAAGGAAAGCAATGGATTTTGAGCATTTTTCATCATAGAACCTTTAATTTCAATTTATCTCGTTTGACAGCCTTTCACCGAAATGTTATTTATTTCTCACGATTTGGTCGCACCAAGTATGATCCCATGTTTCTCGATCAATGCGTTTTGTGTAGTCGTTGCGCACGGTTCTCTTCACCCATACACATACTCCATACCAAACTGTTGTTGGAAACCAGTACTAATTGTTCCCATTCCCAAATCCTCTACTTCGAACGTTCTAACCAAACGCTTTCGATCTATCGTTTTAACATCTGTTGAACTTAAACTAGCAACGCGCATTTAGTCCTCACTTGGTGTCCCGTACGATCCTCTTCAGTTTGCCCATGAACCAGACAGATGCACGCTGGATGCAGTTTCCTCACTTTCAAGTAAAACTACCAAATCCTTGACTGACTCTGCGAAATCTGTTCGTTGTGTTTCTGGACTACTCATCTGCTTTTGATTCGATTAATCGTTATCTTCTTCTTCCTAACTTTCGTCATTATATCGTCCATTTTTAATTTCCGTTTACTGCTTCACTGATTCGAACTGAACCCAGCGGTTATCCAAACACTTTTTCAATCAGTTTCTCTATGCGAAGGAGACATGAAATGTTGCTACATGACCTTATGGTGTGGATACACGGAATGTCACTTGACAAATGTTATTTGTAAGAATACACATGTGGGAGGATTTGAATGTGCGTGTGGCTGACAGTCAGCATTCTACTCAGATTATTCATCTGTGTGTGTTTTTTAGGGAGCAACTGCTTGTGGTTATGGGAGTGACTCATGGGTTGTCCTTCAGCACTAATTCGATTTATCATGCTCAAGGTAAAACTACGGTTCCCATCCTGTTCATTGGGCTTGTTTTTATACTTTCACGTTCCAGAATGAGTCAAGTGACAAATGAAAACTGCTTCGTTCAAACCAATTATTGTTCATCACGTGCCGGTTTCCTCCCATTTCAGTTGTAGTGAGACCCAGCGGAGGAGCTGAGCGTTGGATGCGTCCTGGTCGACAGTGACGGACAAACGCCATAGTGTTAACGTGCAACTAGTTACTGGGACAGTGGTAGATAGCCCACGTGGTTAGCTTGTGGTACCAACCACCAGTGGTCCACGGGTTTGAATCCAAGCGGCTTTGATAAACAAGCCCGGCTATTTATCCATTACAATATTGCTTCCATGGCTCTTCATTGATGATTGACATCTCCAATCCACATGGCGAAAACACTTTAATAAAGAAAAAGATATAATAATTATTAGTGAAGTGGCTTTTATATCAATGATTTCTCGTGGTACCCAACAACTGGCATATATGTAATGAAAGTATTTGTTGTAGCTGTTGTAATTGTTTCGTCCTGTTTGGGACTCATCAGCAGCGCGTACGTTTTGTGTCCCCGTCAATGCTGACGAGTCCCAAACAGGATAAAACATCTATCTGTCTAGTGCTCTTTTTCACACAGATATTTCCATCGCAAATAATTTGCTGGTGGAGAACTAGCGGTCTCCCATGGAGTGAAACCCACACCCAAGACAATCAACAGTACCTGGTACCTGTGAGCAATCAAATGGGCTAATCCAATCAGGATCGTCTAAAGTGACTCACTAGTTTTCATTTCTTTAAAAAAACACTAACCAACTTCCTGTGGTAATCATGGGTTGGAGTGAATCGTTCCAGTTCTAATTTGTTACCAGTTGAGTGGTATTGGTATAAACGTATCATCTTTTCACATCGTCAATGGGCCGTCTGCTTTTTAGTGTCTTCCGTCACGCCCCCTACCCCTACCCCATTTTTGTATAATCTGATGTTCAGCAATGCACGCACGTTCCTGCGCATTTCCCTTTTTCTCCAGTTCCACCATTCGACCTGCATGTTGTGCCACAGAATGGCTCTCTACTGATCAAATGGGTCTTCGATCAGTCGACGAGCTCCAATCAAATGATCCAGTACAAAATTAACATTAGTCGAGCTGACCGTTTTCGTATGTTGACTGGCCAGACCGATGGGAGTGAAGTCCGTGTGCAAGAGTTGAAACCATGTGTCTATCACACCGTGGTCGTGGAAACTAAGCTTGGCAATAATACGGAGGTCTATCAGAACGCCCAATGTGGGGTTGTTTTACTGGACGGTAAGCTCATTGTAATATTATATCGGACGTTTTTCGCTTCGGCCTCCTCACTCGTTCCAGACTACCAAATCCGATTTCCATATAGGAGTATTTTTCAGTTAATCGAGCAATCTATGTGAAAAGATCTGAGTTTTAGGGTTTTGTCTCAAAGCTCATCTGGTACAGCGTAAGTTGTGCAGAAGCGTAAGCTAATCCTCGCATTGGTTCAAATCCCACCGAGGTTCGTCATCTTCTCACAGTTGGATTGCATGAATACTGTTGTTCAGCGATGGATTTACTATGGTCTTAAACGGCTTTACATTGTGCGCTGTAAGTTGTGGAATGAACTGATTTACCGTCATTTCCTAGACCTATGATTTGTCTGTTCTCTCCGAAAGAATGTGTATATCCACAGTGGTCTAAAGTAGGTTTCGTCATTCGGTAGCTAAATTGATGTGGTTCCGGCATGCTTCAGCTTCCAAGATTCAGAGTTCAAACCTTGCACCACCAGTTAACGATTGACTTTCGTGACTGAGGGGAGCATTTGTTTTACTGTACATCAAACAAAGATGTGTGTATGTTTTACATTCCCAGCATGGTTGGTAAAATAAATCAATACCTTTTATCTTTCAAAACAGATTGAATTTTCTCCAGCTGGTAATTGTGTTTGCTTATTGACCACGACAATGCATCTACATATTGATAAGACTGTTTTGCTACCTTCGTACATATCCCATTGATTAGTATCTGTGTTGAGGCTGTGCACCAGTTCGATGACTGTGCAACCCCACTTTGACTTGTATTTTCCTCCACATCTTCACAGTTCTTGTATTTACAGTCGAAATACAATTCATGCACGAGGATAAGATGTCCGAACGAATGTAGAATATTCTCATTCTGAGAGAGAATTCACCCGAATCAATGAGTAAATATACGATTTGATTGCTCATCCCGAGTTGATGAGTTACAGGTTGCGCAAGTCGCGGATAATTGTCCAATAATCCGATTGCAAACAGAGAAGAATTGTAATGTGTTAGGACATGGCTGAGCACTACAAAGAAAAGTGAAAGGATAGAGCAATCGCACAGTATAAAATAGGCCAACACCTTATTTTCGGAAGATTAAGGATGCCTCATTAAATATAAGTAGCATTGTGTTTGTATGTGTGTACTTGTTTGTGCTAGTGCATCTGTCCCCTAATCAATGAGCTTTTGGGCACTATGTCATCAAGGTAGCAGTAAACGTACTATCACTAATATCCGTATTGGTTTTAGACTTTGGGTACCCATTGCTTCGGTTATCTTGTGTCCGAATATTTGGCTCAGGGATTTGCTTTGAGGTCTGTTTATTGCAAGTACCGTTTTTATGAAGATAGTCATTAATATTTGTTGCACGTTGTGTAGTTGTGCTGTGTGTTCCTCTCGACATTCGCCCGAAAGTGTTCCTAACTACGTATTGCCTACTATTTCTTTGTGAGGTTGTAATACGCGTTTGAATAAAGGAATGTATCATTACATTACCGACAGGGAAGTTGCTGTCAACTAGGACAATTTATTGTGACGACAATTCCATTGAATGGAGAATACTTTAATTTTTTCTTCAGGCTTAAAAATTACTCAATGCCACTCAATGTCCGGTTTTCAATTATAAGATTGTCTCCGATTTTTGACTCGATTAGATGAGTATTTATTTTGAGGATCAGTCGTAATAACAAAAGTGACAGCACGAATTATCGATTTATTTGCCGATTTCGACTGATTTTATGTATATTCGCGCCACTCACCCACTCCACACCCATTGGGATTGCTTGCACATTCACAGCACAAGCGCCACTACGTAAAATAACCGTGGAATCTTTAGTTGGAGGTACGAATCAAGTGCTACGCTGGAAACGACCATACTGGCGGTCCGCTGAGTGTTATGAACGATATCGTGTAAATGTGACTGAGAAAGGTCTTCCACTGCGGTCACTGATGTTCTACTCCGATGGGCCCCATTTAATTGAGAACCTGAAACCATCGACGGAATACCGGTACACAATTGAACCTATGTGGGATACCATTGCCGGTCCAACTGGTGAAATAGTCTCCACCACCAGAGGAGATACCGGTAAGTATGTCCTGATACATGGATATTACACAGGCTGAGAAGATGACAATTTTTTCATTTATTTATGAAAAAATTCAGCTATCGAAACAATCATATCAGGTGTATATGTAATAGTTGTAGTAAGCACTGATCACGGAATACGAATGATGAATTTAAAAAAATCACGTACGCCACGTAAGCACTGGATCACACTGGTATTAGCACGACAGTATCCCATGTAAACGAGATGCGAGGAAAAGACCACAGGAATAGCAGTTCATTTATTGAAAGAAATCAGATGGATTAAATTATTATTATTATTATTATTATAAAATAATGACACAAAAACAAGTTCATTGATCATCCAAGCCTCTGCCAATCGCGTGCTAGTAGCTCTGACGTTGTTTAGCTTCCGTCTGGGCCGCACAGTTTCCTATTGGCTGGCACAATCGGTCCATAGTTTGCAGTCCAGAAGCTATGGCACGTACACGTTTTGCTGATGTCACCCGGGAAGCTTGATTGATCACAGTTGTCCGAAAACTGTAACGTGTTGCTCTGTGGTGTGCGTCATCTCGTAGGCTAGGATCACAACAGTATAGCATGACAAGATAGATGTTTTCACATTTTCTGTGCTGCTCATATTCTGGATGAGCACGTTCCGTCTGCATGGAGACCCAATGTAGAGGAAAAAATCGTTCGTGTATAATGGATAGACAAACAGAAGATAGTCTTTGTTTGTTTAGTAATTTACTTATTTCGAGCTTATGGTTTAGTTACTGATCGTTTCGTTACCAGACTAGGTGACATCTGTTGTGTGGCTTCATTTGTCCTCTTCCATTCCTGATCTGCTTCTACTGTTGTTTAATCTATACGATGATTTAGGAAAACATTGAGTTGCGTGCAACCTCAGAGGTCAAGTTCAAAATATTTCTGGAGGTTTATTCTACTCTAAGCAATAGAGAATAATAATAATGCGGTACTCTAAATATAAAAGCTTACAATTAGCATAGATAGCTCACTAGAAGTTGTAGTGTTTTCCCATGGACATGTCTGAACCAATGAAGTAAATTTAACTTGCAAAAGAAGAAGCTCACTATTCCGTCAAACGCACAAGGGATAAGTTAGGTAGCGCACATGTACAGATGGGTTAGTATGAGCTATGTGTAGCCTGGATCAAGCAACCCGATACGACAATAAGATAACAATTAAAGGTCAAAGTGAATCACACCGTACCAGGGCCAGGGGCAGTGGTCATTCGGGTGAATGGGGGAAAGCTAGTCAAGCGAGTTCGGTAGACAAATAAAGAATTGGGATCACCCATGATAGGAGAAAGTGTTTGGGAGCCAGAGTTTTAGTATTCGTTGATATGTANTATGTATCCGTTCAGGCAATAACCAGTGCCCTACAGGGTATGAAAACCCTAATCAAGAGACTAAGTCACATAGGCCCTGTTAGGCTCCCTGGCTGGGGACCCCGAGATGATGATCACCGAAGTTTAGAGACACTGAATGACATGGCTGGATGTCCCAAACAGTGGCGCTCATGCATCCACTCATTATTCTCTTATCACCACTCTATATGAATTCTTCATCTTCCGCTTGAATTTGCTTTCAACATTCCACTCAAAATGGGGCACCGAAAGACAGCAACCAAAACTGGCGAACGAAATTGCATGAATAATGATTGTTAAAACTGAACTGAAGTGAGTGCCCGGTAGGTGACAAAATGAGCGTGTGAATGGAATCTTATGTAGAGTAGCAGACAGATCTGGCACCGCTCCTTCAAATCCGAAAAGGGCTTTGCTTACTGCGCCGCTCATTACTGGACGCCTCAATCTCCACTCCATGCGAAAGGGGTACTTCTTACTGTGGCTGAAATCCTGGGTCCCATCCCTGGGTACGCCTTACTCACGCTTGGTGTGCCTATTCCTTCTGACGGTCAACGCAGTCTATCAACGCGCGTACTCGCTTTCCCCGCGTGTAATTCAAAGCCAGTGTAGATAATCGCAAGCATTAAACAATCCTATGGTGTAGAAAGCACTCGACTGGTCTGTGGGGAAACATGGGTGAGAAACGAGTTAGTTTGTACAACACCAATAGCGTGAAATTATAGTAAAATGCATGATGATGCTTGTATTTTTTGGTCAGTACTGACTTGGTTCATAGAACTTTTGCATATCAACCCCTCCGGTAATTGATTCATTCGTAGACAACTGGGTTCCAAGCTGTCTGAGACGATAGCCCGCTTAATATGGGTCGCAGGTCCACAGTCGGCCGGATGTCGATCGATGTCCACGTGTAAGGAAATGAGTCCTTTTTATTGATACTTAGTTTTTGATCGTTGTTTGCGGGGCTTCATTTTCGGCAGTTCCCATTTCTTCTACTTTGGATCTAATTCAGCTTCAGCCACTCTAGTGGCCACCATGAAATCGAATGGATTCCAAAGGCTTACGCAGAGATATATATTACAGTATGATGTCAAAGTTGACTGCCGACCTGATGAACAGTTCCGAGTGGATTTTCCATAATCCAAGTCTTGATTTATTCGTTAAAAATAGTAGTAGCTGTAGTAATAGTATTAGTATTAGTATGGAATGGGCGCGGAATACGAATCACAGAATAGTTATCACTGATTAGCAATCACGGAAGTCACGTGAACACTGGATCACCCTGGCACTTGCACACAATATCCCAGGTAACCGAGACACTACAGGAGTAGTAGTTCGTTTATTGAAAGAAATAAAGAGATTAAATAATATCTACAAAACGAACGAATTGTTCATCCGGGCATCTGCCAATCGCGTTCTAGTATTTCATGCGTTATTCAGCTTCTGTCTGAGCCACACGGTTTCTGATTGGTTGATACAAACGACCCATAGTATGTAATCAGAAGCTGTGACACGTACGCGCGTTGTGGACGTCACGCTGGAAGCTTGATTGATCACAGTTGTCCGAAAACTGTAACGTGTTGCTCTGTGGTATGCATCATCTCGCAGGTTGGGATCACTAAAAAAATGTATGGCTCTAATGAAACCGTTACCGTGCTTGAGCTTACGATTATTCTCAGCATTTTGATACACGTCAGCATTGCATGATTCCACATACCACAACTACTGGTACTGTTGTCGTGAGATACAGCTGACATTTGTGAGTAGGATGAAAAATAGTGCGGTTGGTGGTTTCCTTCAACGATCAAGAAATAACAAGACTAACGAGGGCAAATGGCTGTCTCAAAGAATAACTATTGACTGCGCTATCCATTACCCCGTGTGGCTCCGGGAACTATGCTCACATGTTTCAAATGAGATTTCTGTTATATGAATGCTAAATCAGTGATATCCTAACTGCAATCTGCAATAAACAACTTCCATCGACCGAGCATCGCTTTGTGGAATTATAACACTATTAATACCCGTTGGTCGTCCTTCCCAATTGTAGGAAGTGCTAAGTTACATCACATTGTGTCCCATTTCTAGATAGACAACTGCTCAGTCGAGTGAACTCTACTTGACACATACCTGGTTAACACTAGTAGTGTGAACCCATCGATTTCACCCGGATTTGAACCCACGTTTAGGGAATAGCACCAAGAATTCAAAGAGTCAGACGGAGTAGGGTAATTTTAATGACAGTGAAGGATGAGCGCTGAATCAGGCAGTGGTGCCATGCGACAAGCTGCTCCAAGGCAGTACCCGAGTTCAAACCTTGGTAGATTAAGTGTATGACAAAATATTAAAAATTGGTTCTCGTTGCTCGAGTGAACTGAATTCCATTTCACCTGTTGACCGAGCTTGGCAATTTGTTTGCAAACGTTTCATTACCAGCCGAGGTGACATCATCATTGCTTGCGAAGTGACCTTTCTGGTATCTCTTTTAAAGAATGATGCAGTTGATCCCAGGCTATTACCTAGTAGTAGACATGTTGAATATCAAGAACAAATTCACATGCTTTGTCCGAAACCCCGAAAGCTTTTAATACAGATCGGCTCTTGTTAGGATACAATACCATTTTGCAGTTATACTAAAACGGATACGGATATTTGGTGCTGCTTCTAACCTTCAAAATCTTCGGAAACTATGGATGCAACTAGAGTGGAATATTTTGCGTGGAAGCTCCCGAGGGCATTGAAGTAATGCATTAGAACTAGCTTCCGTCTAATCAATTATCAAAACAATTGATGTTCGTATCAAACTAACGGAATCATTTCTATGCAACACTGTCAAATTTTAAACATTTTAACAATGGATACTGCTTGATAAAGGCCCGGAACTCATACCACTACCGCCCTTCCCTCCCCCCAGTTGAATGTGGTTGTCGTGATCTACAATAAGATTGACCTTTGGGACCTGATTCTACCGTCCTTAGTTGGCTTAGTGAAGCATAATGTTTTATGAATTCAAACTGTGCCACACTATCTCTCGGTGACCCCAGCGACAGCCTGACCAGTAGTGGCTTTCTTTTCTTTCTATCCTAAAATGTACAGAGTGTAACTGCGTTAAAGCTTAAAAAATTAACTACTGATTGTAATTTGACTATTATCGCAAAATAAACATTGAAGGGTTGTTTGTAAAGTTCAGTTGCAATAATCTTTTGTCAGTAACTTGCCTATGCAAATGTTTATACCAGGTCGAGCGAAATGTTTGTCCCCAAACAATCAGAGCATGCTCACCTATTTTTCAGATCATCCAGCCACAACTATATACAATCTACGAGTGCGGTCTGAAGCGCAGAGTTTGACTGTCACATGGGATGTTCATGCGGAAAACAGACTAAATTTGACCGCGTTTGCAGTTGGAATCGGGGATTTCTGGTCCCGCATCTCTTCAGAACAACAACGATACAGTGTGAAATCGATAAGAGAATGCAGAATTTACAAAATTATGGTCTACGCAATAATGAGACCCAGGACGAATCAACCTTGGGAAGAAACGTTTGCAAGGCCGTTGGCTGCTGGTGGTATGTGAACTGGAGCATTTCTGTGTGCTCGTAGATTGTGTGCAAAAACCGTTGTAATGAACACGCTCATTTTCGCTGATTCATCCATCGTCTGAAAAATCATAGTTTGGTGGGGTGGGGTCTCTCCACGGACGTATGACTAAGCTTAGCAGCAAAATCCGTAAACAAAAATCGAATCGTTTCACATAATTTAAACAATATTTGAGTTGCATTTCGTGTTTTATCGATGACAATATAAATCCCCATAGTTATTTCCATTGGCGATCATCATGTGCGAATATCGACAAGTCCAGAGTTTGAATCTCAGACCTTTCTCTCATGAAAGGCGTATGTGTGTGCCACCAATGAAATAAACAAGTCAAAACGGGGCGAGCCAGAAACAGCTGATTACGTTTGATGACACGTCGTCTTCAGTGATAGCTGCTCAATTGTTGACTCGTCTGTAAACGAATAGACACTGTTGCCCACTGTTAAACCCAATCAAGTGCTACTTTCGGGGTCAGGCACTTCTCATAGGATTCCCGTGAAATTCACTGTAATTTGCCATTCGTACTGTATGGAATAAGTTATCAGTTATGTTAGCTCCCCATTCTCAAAATATATATTTATTTATATGTCCATCTTATGATTCCACGGCTGGTACATCCATTTTCATTCTGAGAAATCTCAGGTTTGGTTCTTACACTTTAGCAGTCAAAAAGGATCGGTATTGTCGATGATACCTAGCTGTGACGAGCCACACGATCGTCTTTTCACGGCTTTGAACAGCGGCGGGGAGGGGGTTGAAGGATAGAATACATTTTGATATCCTT
>UZAN01044343.1:22533-36729 GCA_900618425.1 Echinostoma caproni | reverse complement strand
TAGTCGTTCCTCGAATCTGGTTCTCTTGCAT
Source organism: Echinostoma caproni (assembly GCA_900618425.1). Taxonomy (NCBI): domain Eukaryota; kingdom Metazoa; phylum Platyhelminthes; class Trematoda; order Plagiorchiida; family Echinostomatidae; genus Echinostoma; species Echinostoma caproni. The sequence goes on along the minus strand of UZAN01044343.1, from coordinate 36,698 downwards.
TTTTTTAGTGCAGTACAATTATTCCGAATGCATCGATATCCTTCTTTGATACTAGTTATATTTATTGTGTTGTAATGGCATGATTAAGACACACTGAAAACCAGCTTGTTTGTCAATTCGTGTTCTCATTATGAGCTCCGTGGGACTGTTTAAACAATGACTAGCTTATCAACTCTATGAAAATTCTCACAATCGTCAACCACATCAAAGCCAACTATGCTCGTGGTCTTGTATTACCATCACCTGAAATGGTGGAAAAGTGTGCTGAACCCAATATTGATATGTTCATCTTGTACCCGTGACCATTGAGATGAACCACCAATAGTGGAAGCCTTGTAAGAAAATACCTATTCTCAAGGAAGACTCATTTACTTAAAATCATAGAGGAATTCGCCGACAACATACCGCTCATGCGTACGCCATCATCAATGGATTTCATCGACCAGTCTTATCACAGATTTGTTTTTCCTCTGGTCTATCCTCGGGTTTTGTTGATCATGCGCATCACTTCTGCTATGCGGATTGATGGGACGCTGCCGCATCTCTTGCTAGGTTCGGCTTGAACTTGTTAACATTTTACGTGAATACTTTTCAAACTGAGTATAGCTGATGTTTGTGATGATCGACAACGAGCACTGGACAAGTGGTTTGGCCTGTTTTGGACTCGTCAGTAAGGCGTACGTTTCTTGTCCCTGTCAGGACTCGATCCGCGAACTTTCGGGTTGGGACTTCAAACCCTTGTCCCCCTGAGCTACACGGTCGACGGTCATCACCTTGTGCGAATGGCTCAATCAATTTAGAGTTTCATGTTTGGATTAGCCCATTCAGTTTTTCACAGGCACCAAGCACTCTCGAGGGTCTTGGGTATGGGTTTCACTCCTTGGGGAATTAACGATCTCCAAAAGAGTGAAACCCACATCCATCAGACCATCAAGAGTGCCTGGTGCCACAGAACAAAAGAGTACAGTTTACTTCTTACCACGCTAAACTTTCTTCACCGCTTTCAATCATTTCCGAAGTGTTATACAGAGAAGCCTCTTATTAACCCTTTTTTCCTTTCTGTTTGTGAAGGTTGTACATAACCGCTGTGATTTCACCAATTCCCGTATAAGGGCAATGCTGCTTTTGAATGCCCATACATCAAATCTTCTTGCTTCGATCTTCTTCAAAGCCAGCAGCAACGAAGTGCATGTCCTTTGGTTGGGTGCGCTAAGCTTGCTTACTTCCCATTGGATATGAAATTTCAACACGTTCCACCTTTGTCCTATAACGGTGCCTCATGGAATTGTGCAATTGGTCTCAAACCTTCCTTAAACATTTTGATCGGTCTGTGCTAATCTCTTTCATCATATTCTGCTTATACCACGTGATTAACCGAGCCGGAAACACACTGGTGCGTGGAGTTTTTAGCTGTGATTCATTTACCCGACGAAACTGTCTGAAATGGGTGATCACAATTGACACGTTGCTTCACACATCCCTACCTAAATCGTTTCTGTGTGAGTGTTTGCGGTGGGAGCAGTCGGCTGCTTTGTGTTGCCTTTTTGCAGCGCGTGAAATGACAAGTTACAGTTGTCATTCGTTGCCTAGATGGACTTAACTTAACGAGGACAAAACACAAATTTATTCTGGCTGTGGACGCTTCGAGGCTGAGTGTACGGTACACATGCGAAGAATTCAACCCCGCTCATTCTAGGTAAAGCGAAAAGTAGACCGCTTGAACTGTGATTAAGTGCAAGGATAGTTTTTCCGACCCAGATCGGTTCAGAGTGGAAAAAGTTGGATCAGGAGGAAGCCAGTGAGTTCGGAGGAGTTGATAGGATGAAAATGTTTGCACCTTCAAACCCGCATGGTTGTTCATCCACAACAGGCGTGTTTTCCTTATGAATATTCTCAGTAATACCGATGCAGAAAGCTGAAAATCCAAAATGAGTGCATAACTGTTGTATTTACACAAAGGAAACCATATTTTCTAATGGAAGCACACCACAGCTAAAATCCCCAAGTTCTTGTATTTTTTAGGATACAAAGTAATCTCAGCTGAAAACTCTACTTAACAGTGTTTTTTTTCGGTTCAGTAAATCACCTGGTGTATGCTATTGTGGGCTGAACGATATTTCAAGAATAGATGTGAATGATAGGCGAGAATATTCGAAACTTATAATCAACACAAAATATATATATATGTTGTGTAAGACTAGGAATTTCTGAATTCAGTATTCGTTAAGTACTAACAAGGCGATGACAACTAAACGAATACAGTAAAATCGATTTCATGGACAACCCTCCAGAAAGCGATAACGCGCATGCTGGCAAACTGCTCTTAGTTGTACGTCTCTCCCCGTTTTCCTAACACAGGTAACGACATTCATAATTACTATTGTTCAACCAAAAGTCCTCAACCGACCATATGATAGCCTTCCTCACCTTGAAGCCATTACGGAGACACACGAAATTGCCTCGAAGTTGTCAGGCACTTGTGCAGTTTTATCAAAGGCAGGCTAAAGTGCGGAGATGCATTGTTCTTTGATCGAGTTATGAGGACTGGAAACTGCGAACACGTGTAAAGGCATTTAGTTTCTCCGGGTAAATTGAATAATGATTGTAGTAGTGACCATTTTTACGCTTCCCAAACAGCAGTTATTTGGAAGTCGTCCGTCACTCTTTGAGATTCATCAGTCATGTGGGACAGTATCAAATTCCGCTGTGCATGAGCCGTTGATTACGGACAACTTTGTGGGTCCTGATCATTCAGCTGTGGCACTTTTCAAATATGCGACTTCATTCTCAGCTGGACTAGTCACATACATTGTAAATGAGTCAATTTACAATTTCACTATCCCACAGTGTTGAAGGCCGGTCACAATCATGCCGACCCCTCGAAGAATCCATATACTTTGTCCGTTCCAAACATTTTTTCTGCACTAAATTTCTCGGAAAAGGCCACTCTCAAAGCTTAGAGCAGTCTAGACATTCCGACGGATCCATCGCAATTCATTTACCAACTAAGTAGATTGAGCCAACGTCTATCACCGTATAACCATTTTTTCCACTGTATGATATGCAATATCTGAATATCTGAAAACAATTTTTTGCTCATCGACTCGTTTTCTAAAGAGATATCCTTCGGGTAAATTCTCTTACATCATGAGTTGCTTCCCCAAGTCTTTAAATGGCTCCGAAGAATCATTTTATTGTGTTAATGTTTGCTAGTCCTTAGTATTCAACCCCATTCTTTGATCGGGGTCTTTGCAAAGACGTGCATCTACTGAGTGTGTGAAATAAGTATTGGGTTGGCTACTGAACTATTTCATTTCAAAGACAAAAGGCACTAGACATGAAAAGAATTCAGCCAAATTCTTGGATAAAACTCTGAACTGCTTCAAGGAATTATGCTATCCTTAGCCATCTGACATAGTAATTTTGCTTTTCCAGCATGCGTGCTAAGGCATGTCGATGATATTCTGTTGCGTCAGCCCGCTTTTTTCCTCAAATTTAAATTATTTCACCGATAGTCCTGCTGTATATATATATATATATATATATATATATATATATATATAGTTCTGGCGTCCAAATTTAAATCCAAGCCAATACACGAAATGTTTATATAGGTATGCACACTATCACTTTTCTACAGACCTCGCAAAAATAAATAGCAATTATTTATCCCGATTGAACTCTATCAAATAAATTGAACTCAATGTAGATAACGGACGGTTACTCCTGTAAACGCATCGGTAAAATGTGGCATGCACCATTTAAACTTTGAAAGCTCAGATAGGTTTTCCATTCAAAATCTGTCTTTTTTCTATTTTTGTGTTCCAGTTTGATTCACCTAGTATTGCTCTCTGGTTATTTTTCCTGACTTAATTGCGCAAAACTTGTTAAGTCCTATGCCATGCTTTCTGCTAGCCTAAGTAGATGAGTCAATTATGAAACTGTCGTATCACAACATTGATTTCTGTGTTACGTTGACTAAACTTGGCTCCTTGCAGACCCCAACCAGTACGATGGCACGGTTAACCAGACCACTGTATTTCTCATTTCATTGAAAGCTCTGCATTTCTACTTGTCACTTGGTATGAACTCTTATCAAAACTCATATGTTACCTCTGTCTTGCACGAGTCGGCGGTGAGAGGGAGAGAACCAGGAGAACAAGAGAACCCTTCCTCAACCTTGGATCATTTTGCACAGCTATAATCTCTGTGAATCTATATTTTTCTCATAATGACATCCATTGTGCAGTTGACATGCATAACCCTTTTAAATCAGATGTGAGATGCCGTACATGCACGTGTTTCGTAACAGGAAGCAATATAGATTATTGTCTGCATATTCGCTTCTACTGCAGGCATTACTTAGCACACCAAGTTGCCCAATGAATTATCATCTGGATTTTCAATTCTGTCTTTGGTGTCTTTTTCGAGACACTATAATGCCCCAAAAATAAAGGAGGCTGTTTAAAGTACAGTAATTACGTAATGTATTCCCTTTCGGGTAATTATAACATTTTAGTTGACAGTATTTGGTTGCAACTATGCCATCAAAGATGTAGCACAGAAACAGTCAAACAAATAAAGCACACCAAGGACATTGTTGATAAGGAGCGAATAAAATGCTTGTATCAGTCGTCCCAGAAGGACTGGAAAATCAACACGGTGCCAGTTTCAATAATCAATACAACTGTTCTCATATGTTGAGAGACATGTGGCTTTTGATATCGGTCCGTTACCTATTCATGGTGAAACTATCACTAAGAGAAATATATCGGTATTATTCTATCAGGCAATATTTCCTGATTCAATTTGGTTGAATGGGGTTCTATACTAGAGTTTAAAAACAACCACTCCGCACTAACAGACTTAAAAAACAGTATTCCCGGGTGTTTATTACTCGAATTTTGTCATCCTCATTATTTCATATTGCCCATAATGGTCAACCGTCATTCATCTAGATTCAATTGTTGGTTGATTGCGTTCGTAGGGCTACACAGATAATTGTGCAGCTCCACGTCGTCGAACGCGTTTCAAAGCAAGTAGTTTGCTCGATTTGACCACTTCACCGAACGACTCTTGCCCGAGGATGGATGACCAGTGTGCACATAATGGAATTCTGCACGCTGTTCGTAAGTAACCAACTGGCTCCCAATTCCGAATGCTGCCCAACCAAATATCACCCTGTTATAACATTGATAGTTATCATCCAGGGTGTACTTCGGTCAACCGCGTGCTCATTGTCGCTAACCTACGGACCCACTGAGTCCGGTTAAATTCAGTATTACCTCCTTTCATCGTCCACAGTATTGTGTTTTATCGCTGTTCAAAAACAGTGGTAAACGTTCACTGATCAGTGTGTATGAAGCTTATCTGGAATTCACTCAATTGGACCCATTTATTTATTTTCCGATAAATTCCTCAAATTGTATCCTCGTCTTTATTGATCGTAGGAGTTCAACTCAAGTCCATTTTGGGAAATACAAATACTATTTTGTTTTCCCGTTTTTTTGTTTTGAAAACAACTGTTTTGTTCCAAAAAAGAAACCGAGCCTGAGAAATCAAATGGTGCAGTCAATGAAAAGTTACAGATGCTGTTGATTAATCTCATTTGGTCATTCCCTTTTTACCCTCTCCCCCGCCTCCCCGTCCATTGGGGGGTTTTAGAATGAGTTCGACGCGCAGATGCACCCGGAATGTGTGAAGTGTGAACGGATAATTTATGACCATTCACAATCCGATCCTGAGAGTAGAGTAGAGTAGAGTAGAGTAGAGTAGAGTGCATCGTGCCAGAGTGAGTAATGAGAACTGAATAATGGCCACTAAAAGTAATGACAGTGTCAAACCTGGGCAGAACTGACGCACAACACACAGTGAGTGGTATTGTGGTTGGAGCAGATGTAAAAGGGAAGAGAAATTAACGCCAAGCACACGTAAGGCAAACGGTAATTTAATGTGTCATACACTTTTGCTCATGAGGCTCTTAACTTCAAACAAATCTATTCTATCTAGAGGATGGATGACAAGCCAAACATCGGAAGAGTCATTTCCACCCCACCCCCACCCCCCCGCTATCCATTCTGTCCTGGTGAAAACTGATCCTGTGAGCCCGGTGTCTATGTATCCGGATACATGTTCTTAACGATTGATAAGTACGCGCAATGTCAAACCGACAGTGAGTCTATTTACGACCTGTGCGGGAAGAAAGCTCTATGCGAACAAGCCAACTGGTTATGGCATAAAAAGCTCTTGATTATATGAACTATTATTATTATTTCATTTTGTTACAGTTAGATCTCCCTAAACTATCAAAATGAATGCGCGGAGAATAACTACCATCTCACTGTTTCATCTGTTCAGTCCATAATTAGCATAACATGTATGTGTCACGTTCTAGGTTATCTCCTTTTTAACGAGAGTAATGGAGGATTTGATTCCATTTTAAACAAGAACTGAAAAGCTAGGAAGCACTGCACAGCTGTTTCGACCTGGTTGGGTCTATCATTTGTGACCTGACCAACTGTTTCTGGAATAAAGACATTGAATACAAGTTACACTTTAGTAAAACCAAGTACTGTTTTGACTTAGCGAATAGAAACCACAATCTGTCTCAATAGTGAACACCAAATAGTTACCAATGTCTTTTGCTCCGCAAATAATACCATTCTGGCTCGTGTGTGTTGTACTACCGCACTCTGGTCCACATGCTCAATACCGCTGAACAAGATTGTTATTTCGTGGAGAGTACACGCGTTCAGAGTGCCTTGCACCGTTCTCCTAATATGTGCTTTATATTTGCTTAACAACTTACGCATACGAAAACACGTTATTTTCTGTAGTCTTGGAGACGACTTCATCATGGCTAATTTAAAGAGATTTTGGCTTAAAATACGTCTAGTTTTATGACAGATTGAATTCATTTCACGCACTGGAAAATGTTCCTACTGAGAGACGATGTTGGTGTTGTTACTTGGGGGAAAACAGTTTTCGTCATTGCTATCGAATAAATGAGTGGTAGTCGAGTTAAAGGAGTCGCTTCTGTAAATCAGAAGAGTAATAAATTACATGAAGTTAGTGAACTCGGTTCGTAAACTAAATCCAGTCACCTCGGTGAGATTAGAATTCACACGTGAATGCCGCATACACCGTTTTTGTACAAATTCATGGTCAGCCAGCTGAGATACGAGGCTACATCGGTGTCTACATGTGAGTTCAAATCCCACCGAGGTTACTGAACTTTTGACAATCCAAAAACGATCACTGAACCTACAAAAGAACATGAGTCGCTATCCATTAAGTGTTCCAACCTGTAAACCAATGAAAACAGTGCAAACTAGGGACATTATCGCACCAAAGAAAAAAGCAGGCCCATGATGTACTTGTGATAGTTGTTCATTTGAAGATAGTCCGTCTGCACTTGTTCCATTCCGTGTGGCAGACACAATGAAGCTGATGATGAATAGAGAGCCAAGCAAACTATTGTTTCCAGCCTCTCATCAGGAATACAGTGCTCACAACCCAATGCGCTGTTTTAAAATACCTGATCATTGAGAAATACAACACAAATAAATTGAACCTCCTCAAATCTAAAATGGCATTTTATCAGCTCGGAATTATGAGTGATCAGGATTCCGATAAATTCCGGTTGTGAAAACTGTGGAACTCAAGGCAACTCAAGGCTTTTCACTTAATCTACAATAAATCGGTAAATCGAGCTTTATTAGTCCACTTGCTGAGCGTCTCTGTTCCCCAAACTCACTTCTCAGCTGTCCGTTAACATCATCTTAAGTTTAATTTAATCACTAGAAATGTGAATGTTTGACTAAGAGTTCAACTTTGATAAGAATCTGTCCGTCAAATTCTTATTCCCCTTTCACAGTTCAGTGAGAAACATTTATGGAGTAGATGGTTTATTTGCTTTTCTGCATAATTAGAGTAACCAGTTTCACAATCGGATATTTCTGAGATGTTTAAGACACGCAAGGTTCAGTGAGAGTCTAGTTCAATTACTGTACCCTAATCATTGGCCACACAAGGTCATTGTGCCAATAATCCGAATAACTTCAGGTTACTTTTACCCGAATCCAGTCCATACTAAACAACCATTCCAGCCAAACTGGTTGGGGGAATCGGATACCCGTTTGCAAACACAGATAAGCATCCGGACCATCAGATTTACCATACGTCATGGACCAAGGTGGCAGGACTCAACTGGGCTCATGGCACTGAATACTGTGATTGTAGAAGACGGTCGATTTACATCTACTCCAGGTTGCTTTGGCAACTGATGGTTCGAGCAAGTGGATATACAAACGGCCTAATCAAACAAAGCAACAAAAGCATTTTTATGATTGAAACTTGTAACGCACGATGTACTCGTGCTAATTTAGCTGGTTACATACTTTTCGCTCATTTTCAACAGAAAAATATAAAATATTAAATGAACCAGAACGTCTCCTTACATTTTGGGTCCTCTTTTCTAGTGACGGACCTTCTCGGATATCTGAGGTAATCACATGTAGGCATAGGCACAGAAGAGGAAAGCTCCAATCAAGTACCGTAATGATGGAAAGCGTAATTACTGGCCCGCTTTTTTGTCACTGTAAAATGCGAACTACATTACTAGTTGCCAATCAGCCTAGAGCTGTCATGGCAATACACATAAGCAAGATCAGACATTTGCGATCTGAAATGAATATTTTTTTTTCTGTTCCATGGCATCCGATTGCTGGATATTTGTTGTTGGATGACACGTTTAAAGGGAGATAATGCTTCCGGCGCCTAGTCAATGTGCCTCAGGTGCATGTCGCAATCAGCCCCGAGGAGCAATCAATCATGCCTGTCCGGTTCACGTCTGACTGGCACATGATAATCAGTCTGCCATGAGAGCTGTGAGACAATTAGTACGTCATACATTCCGTTAACGTCAGTTGTTTGACTTTTTCTATTCGATTATCGAGTTATAACCAAGTGTAGTCAATTTGGACACCTTAATGTAATTTGAATTGACTATGACCAACGGAACATGTTTTAGATCATTGAGCATCACTTTTCCATTAAAATATCAAATATCAAATTGTCAACTCTTAAAGAATTTGCACGGTTCTTTCTTCCAGCAGGTGTCTACGATAACTTTTCTCCAGAAAGCACGTTGTTTAATAATAGACTACTGGTAATACCAAATGAACATACATGTTTACCTGATGAGACAACAACTTATCACCGCATCATACCTGGACTTTGACTGCAGCTGGAAGAGACAGGTAAAAATATGACTAGGTACGATTGTAGTAGTAGTGTTGTGAGATACTACTCACACTTTTGAGTGATACACAAAAGGAGCTAATTTGTGGTTTCTTTCAACCGTCAAAATAGAACAAGACCTGTTGGGGCGAATTGTTCTGTTCAGTATAGTAAATACAAATTGCGCATTTACTTTTAGACAGTTGCATTAACTATCGACAACCTGACTGTTTTTCATTGTAAATTACTGTCCTCTTTGTGGTGCCGTCTAGTGGATTTATAACAGTAACAGTAGTAACAGTAATGTTATAATTCCACAGGGCGGTAACTGGTCGGGGATAGTTGTTTATTGCAGATTTCAGCAGGGATATCAATGAGTTGACATACATGCAACAAGATAACTCATTTGAAACATGTCATCACAATTCCAAACAAGAATGAATGGATCAAACCGTAGTTATTCTTTTGGGCACAGCAATTCGCCCTCAGTGGGGTTGTTTATTTTCGTTCGTTGGAGGAAACCGCCAACCGCCCTATTTTGCGTACTACTCATAAATTTAAGTAGCATCTCACAACAGCAGTAGTAGTATTCAATCTTCACTCGGAATACAATATGAATACAAACGACAATGAACTTAATGAAGTATCTATCAAATTTAGACTCTCCGATTCGCCGACGGTTAACCACTCTCAAACAGGATGAGACAACTGAGTTCTTTGCCCCGGGATTTTCAACTGTACCAAATTTAAATCACACATCCGAGGGCATGAATGACCTCACTCATACAAACAGAAAAGCAGTTTGTGCCTAAATAACATCGGTACGTACCTACCGGTATGTTGGCTCGCATCAAAAACACTTATATTCCTAAACAGTTTACCTGTAAAATGTTTTTGTTATCCCATAGACATCTCACACGCAAACTCAACGCAACGTTAGACACTGAAAAATCGCAGAATCACGGCACAGAGGAGCGATCGTTCTGAAACAGGCTGCTGTTAACACATGGTCGTTGTATCAGCGTTGTAAGCAACGCAAAGATTTCCACGTGCCTACATCAAGCGAGAAGAGAAAGTTTGCCTGCAAGAATACTTTGGCGCTACAGCTGGGTTCAAGCCAATTCATCAAACTGAAATTTCTACTTCGTATTTTCAAATGTGAATCCACATCAACATCTGAATGAATGGCTCTACTGCACATTTGTTTAACGTCTATTGCTTATCAAAGGTACGTTCGTACCTCTGCAACTCTCCGTAAACTGGGGGCTCAAACCAAGAATCGACTTCTCGGTCGATAACTTTGTGTCAATTTGAAAAATTGCACTAACACATAAAAGCGAACAACGTGACAGAAGATTCTGTCAAACTCTCTAGGGGTGAATTCAGTCATGTAATTGCTTACTAGGAAACCATTACTGAATTGTTACATAACGTGTAGGTGACCTACGGAGACTTTCACGAAAAGAAAACAAATGATGAAGACAGAAATTTTATGTCCGACTTAATGTCTCTTATTTCTGATTGTAAAAAACAGCATATCAATGAACAAGTGTTTGACAACCGAATCAAAACCCTTGGTTTGGTTATCAAATATGTTTAATCACTTGAAGACATAGCATATGTACAGGCTATATTTAGATGATCTCTGAACTCGCCCTTCGATTAACTCTGTCAGCTGTTCAACTACTCAGATCCGTTGGAACTCAATTAACGGTTAGTGGTCCGCTCCACGAGATTCTTTGCCAAAATATTTATGCTAATCGATGGAAAATGATTTACCTTTTATTTAAACACATATTATACTGAAAACGATTTTGATAGTAAAAGAATAAGTTGAACAGATTGAAATGATGTTACATTCCTATCCGAGAAGTGCACTTGTTCTACAAATCATATATGACCTCGAAAAATTCGTTTGGCAGCCTAAACCAAGGTTTCCAATTTGTCACTCAGCTTGATTACGAATCTCTTTACTTTCGTTCCTTTTCACTGTTTTCCTGATCAGACAAGTGCCATTTGGCTTGAGTAATGACACCAATCCCCTTGTGATAGTGACATGACGTCACTAAAACAACTGTCTACGACCTACTTTGTGAATACCTCCTTTGAATAAGCCGGCTGCATAATGATGCCAAAGCTGCATCGTGTATGACATTCCGCATGGTGTACCCTTTGAATTTATGCATTCGATGAGCTCAGTTTTTTTCCTCTGAAAGTAATCAAACTTTGGCTTGATTACTTTCATTTGGATGATGAGGAAGCAAAGTGATTACGTATTTCGTTTTTTCTACATTTCTTCTTTAGCTTTTTTATATAATTGCATCAAAAATGATACCAAGCATACTACTAATGTAGTGCTTGACTTGACGATGAATGGAGAATGTGACGTTGTTTTCAGTTGGTAAAGTTATGTGTCGCTGCTGAGCGTTTTGCAATGAAAATGTAACATGTATGAAAAAAGCGGCAGTCAACTGTGCTTCACATTATTGTCCTGAAGCCGAATATTAACTGACTAACTAACATTGAAGACGAAGGCTAAACAAATTTGAATTGGTCAATCTGGTCGGCACGTTTTCAAGCCGGTTGGCACAGTCCTAGCATACATCGGCCTTCCGCGCCAGGGGCACGGTTTTCAAATTTCTTCTTAGATAATCAATATACACACAATTGATGAGCTCCTATGAGAACGCAATTCAATTGCATCGCCAGTGTACGGTTAGCGGAACGAACTGAGGACTGGTTGTGGAGACGAATTCTGATTGAGAGTCAGTTAAGTAAATAAATGAATGATCTTTCCAAAAATTATTCTGTATACTAATTTAATTTCCGAACTCAAATTGGAGCAAAACTGCTTGCTTTGGATCGAGAAGAATTTCTTCATTTGTGAGAAGTTGAATCTGGCAAAAAACAGTTTATTAAACAATTGAAACTATTTACGTATCATAAATCCTTTACACCAGACAATGATTTCCATCGCAAAATCGTCTTATTTTATTAACCATCTAACCAGTCTGTTATTCCTATGTAACTATTACGTTGTATTATTATTTGCTTTCGATAAACAAGTGGCAATTTGTTTGCGTGCGTACACGGGAATTTGAACAGACTACAAATTTTTCTCCATTTATACGAGTCATCTGAAATGACAATCTATATTGTCTAGTGTGAAAAATGAGTAAAGTGAGTGATACTAATCTACGTCCATTGAAACCTGGGCCTGGTGCTATATAGTTTCGACATGAAACCAAATTCTGGAGTCATCCCCAGTAGCCTCTGTATATGTCCGTACCCGGGGGTGTCACAACCTCGACGGCTATGCATTGATGATAATTCCGCATAGTATGTACACTATGTCCCAGAGTTTTCCTGTGTACAATGAAACGTCTATTCTGTTCCCGAAACCACTTCCAAGCGGGGGCTATCAAATGTGTAACTAAGGGAAACAAGTTTAAAGTGTGCGCATACATGACAATGTGACCATAAATTTGTATTTCTCTATGAGTTGCAGTAGTACTTTGGGATACAAGTTGAATGGCTTGAATCAGATCATTGTGATCATTGGTAATTGCTAGTCACTCAGTCGCGCTGCTTGCAACTAGTCATAAACTAGATAGGTAAAACGTGGAGAGAAGTTGGTGACTGTTGCATGTGGTCCCTAGTGCACTAAAAGCAAAGCACCAGGAGAAAGTGTACAATGAAGGAAAGTTCCAGGACTAGACATTAGAGAGAGAACGGGATCAACTACTTTCGGGGGAATAAGCTTTCCGGAAATGCACAGCTTGAAGTTCTACAGAGTGCACGAAATCGTGGCTACTGAGATCTTTAAAAGGTCATGTTCCAACAGTGTTCAACATCGATCGTACACTTTTAGGCTGAGATTTTAGACCTTCCATCTGAAAGTATACAGTCTGGACTCTGACACTGACAAGGTAGGTATGCACCGGTATCGATTTTTGACAAGAACATAAAAGCTGACTAGTGATCATTTTTGGCACCCCTCACAACAATTTCCATTCCGAGCAAAACTCGGGATATCTATTCGTACTTTCGCGTGTTCAGGAATATGACACTTGGTTATGTCCTTTACATTTCTCTTTCTTAAAAATTCATCTACGGTTTGGACATATAAACAGGCTGCAGAAATATGTCAACATTTGCGCTTTTATTGTTGTGAAATAAGATTTTTTGGGAAACCTTATCTCATAGTAGTAGCAGCTTAGTCAGAATCAGCTCATGTAAACTGGTCAGAGTTAATAAATGGTAGAATGAATGTGATTTTTGTCGCCACGATGAATTTATTTCAATTAGTTCCGACTAAGACATTTCACTTCATTCTACCAGGCAAAGGAACTGAATGAATGTAATCCAAGCGCGAACCTGTAAATCATTCTCCAAACGCTCTAAACCCGATTGGAATCATCGGAAATCCAAAGCCTTGTGTTATTTTGTGATTCAAATAAACCGATATAGTTCACAAATACGACACAACCTCATTGCTTTCCCGCACCAACACCAATATCTCAGCAGAATGAATCAGTTTGTTCAAACACGACCAAATCATCACTGCAAGTTTACCACAAACTACTATCCACATTCAATTCAGTAATAATGTACAGTAGTTGAAAACTGATCGGATACATGTTTGATGGAGTGACCGATTTGATCCTGACAACGAGCAGTTCTCAGTCTGAGTAGTGTGTCCAATTCGNGTTTCATTCACCCAGTGACCGTTTGCATTTCATTCATAGAGTTCCTATCACATCTGGTTCGCTTGTTTTATTTGATTGTAGTTATCTACTTCAGGTAGTATCAAATTGAGTGCTGTTGGAGTTCGACACAGAGAACTTGACAGCAGGTTTGCCGCCGCCCCCCACCCGACTAGCTGCCGGATATAATTCAACTAAGAGCAGTATGGAACAAGTTCG
>UZAN01044342.1:23814-36739 GCA_900618425.1 Echinostoma caproni | reverse complement strand
TATATATATATATATATATATATATATATATATATATATACATATATATATATGCGTTTGGACTACAGGTGATGTTGTAAATGCAATCAATCCATGTATTTCACAAATTCAATTCGCAAAACTACTATCAATAAGATGAAAGTAGCATGGTAAGAGCAATTATTTTGGCCGAATAAGAGCATCAGATCATTGGTCTAATCAGTATTGTGTACCTCATTCGTATCTCCGCTGTGGACATTTCGGTTTGGAGTAGAACTAATTCCCTCAAACTACACGATCGATAAATAAAATTCGGGTTTTTTTTAAGAAATGCGTCAAGAGTGTGAAGAATGAACAAACCCTTAAAGACTGAAGGCAACTGACAAAAAGCGGCGGCTTTTAACTGTCATATCGCATGAAGTGAAACCAAAGCGTCTTCATGGTATTACAAATGGGAATCGTTGCCTGTGGAATTTTCTTAGATTATGGATCTAAAATTTTGATAGATCTATTTTGCCAAAGTAATATATCACCTGGGGTTTGGGGAAGCGAACAAGAAAAATCACCCTGCTCGACCGCAGTGGTAACTACACATATAGACGATGTGACCGTTTTCCTTTTCGGAGGAACATTATTGTGATTGTTTGAATAAGCCTTCATCACACACTTTAAGAACACCAGTAGAGAGCAAACTCGTTTGTGGTGGTTCATCTAAAGGCAAATACATCACTGTGTGTGTCCAAATGTTTATAAGGAGGAGGAAATCATGACAAAAGAGGAAGAGAACTAATCAACATTCCAAATCCATGGTTAAATGTTGCTCACATTGACCATCACACATTCATTGGTTCGGTTCCTTAGGGACGGGTGGGGATGGCTATGTCATGTCTATTGGTCGTGGAAAACCAACTGTTTCGTACGATTTGCTTTTAGGAGGGGCATAATGTTGGTAGATTCCCAAGGCTTCCGCAGTGGCCAGAATGCGACTCCTAAACCCATCAAATCGAAGGCTGCCAAGTAAGGGCATACGTCATGTTGACGATTCCGATAGGTATGAACCGATCGAACTGTTGATAGTTCTAAGCACTCCACTAGTTAGGTAAAACGAGTGGTTCCCACGGACCCGTTCAGGTAAACGTCTGCTCGTGCGATAAATATACTTCGTCCCACAATAGCAGGTAAACAAGTAAACACAGAAAGAGACTACAGAAACGAGTAATTTATCTTTTAGGTTAAAGCACCAAAGTGTTCTCGAGAAAAACACAATCGTAAGTTGTGCTACAGCTGTTCTTAGTTTACGTGTCATCATTTCGGCAGTTGTGCCGCCCTTAAAAGATAGTGATATGTAAGCTGGTGTATACTCAACGGTAGTGATCTTTTTTGCAACGGGTGACACCTCAGCGTATTTTCCTTATAACCATTGTGATTGCATATATATATATATATATGTGTGTGTACGCGCAGGAGTGGAGGGGCTGAGGATTCCGTGTGAACGTGATATTTGAAGGTTTGCCAGTTCGAATCAACAAAACGTATGATACGACAATGTTGGAACAAAGTGACACATGTATTTGGTTATCACAAAATCTCGCTGTACGCGGGAAGCCAATAGGATTTAAGTGAGAAAACGAGAAAGAATTATCATGCAGTAATGACTGTGCGAACAGATATCTTCTGATTCCATTGCAACAACCAAAAGCCACATAGAATGCAGGTCTATTAATTCGCGAACCTTCCTTCCAGTACGTAAACGGGTGCCAATATTTGGAAAACAGAGTCATTTTTGCCAAAGCACATGTCTCACCTGTGCATGCGTGTATGAGTTGACATAAATTATGATAAGCTGACACTTGAATGATTGAGACAAGAATGAGACAAACAATAAGACAAATCTTTGTAAAATGATTCTGAGGAATTGGATTCAAGTAGAACTACGATTTTAGCTTTTATTGTTCAATCCGAGAATGGCTTCATTCTTTCGCATAGGGATCTGAAATTACATAGATGTGTGGAGAAATACGCAATGAAATTTTAAATTACTGTATTTCTCAACTAGGGTATGATCAACTTCAATCGGGGTTGAATATTGTAAAGTGACAATTAGCAGTTAGTCGGTGTGCAGTCAGTTCAAATGGATAAAAATCCACATTAATTTTATTTGCGGAAACAGATTAACATTTTGTAATGGTGGTAGTTCAAATGATTTGCGGATTTACTTTGACACACTCAAATATAATGGTACGATCTTTATGTTGCTAATCAGAAAATTATACCGAGTAACAATTTGCTAAATTGCACCAACGTAATTAAACTAAAAAGAGGCTCGTTAAGAGTTAAGTAGTGCAATACAAAAGGGGCAAAGTCTTAGTATGCATCGTGAAAACGTTTACAAATCCACCTTTGCGTACATTACTGCTCAAGGGCACAGGTGTCATCGGAGGGGGGGGGGAGTTGTGTCTACACGTTTTCTCATGGAAAGACGTCGAACATTTTAGGTGAAAGTAAGGGTGAGAAAGGAAGAATAGTGATCCTGGAAGAAGTAAATCCAAATATTCCCAATCAAGCGTTTCCTAACAATTTTTAGATTATTGCTTGATGTACATGTAAATCGAAACAACAATGACAGGCTACGTTCGTCAGTATTTGCTTTATCATCATGTAATCAAAATTAACACACTCAGAAAATAATATTTTGAAAAAAATATTTCAGATCACGTTTGCAGACTGAGGCTACTTAGAGTAAACTTCTCTGATATGGAGTCTTCCTATGTATATGTCATAATCCTGACAACATGGGAGCAGTTGGTCTAGTCATTTTTATTCTTAATGGATGAAGTGTTCATCTACATCATTGAAGATAACTTTCTCAGTTCTAACCGAGCCATCAACTTTAAATAAACCAACAACCATCTGTTGGTGTTAACCTTCAAATCACTCACCCAATTGTGGTAGTGACATAAGTGAAAATCACACTATTTTAGGCCTGATGGTGTTGCACAACAGTTCGAAACTTTACTGTAACTTTTATTGCGAATTTCGGAAATAGACACTTGAGGTTTTTAATTTCTTGGTGTGAAATAAAAACCATATTCAGTTAATCCTCTAAAATCTGAACTTTTAGATAACGATCGAGCACCTGTTTGAACTAATTTAAAACTATACAACTGTAGGTGAGTTCTTGTGATACCGGCTTAAGGATATGTATGCGCAATTTTATTCTGTATTGAGTGAACAGTGTTAATGAGCCAATCAGCATTAGTATGCATGACTGATCTTTGATTTGTTATCATTGACAATTTTTGTTCCCGTGAGAAAGGTAGGTCACGTGTTTTTTCTCATTTTATTTCCTTTTATTTAACAAACAATAATACAATGTTCAGGAAGGGGGAAGTGGCCAATCAGATGGGGCTGCCACATAATACACAAATGGGGGAGGTGAATCAGGTGGCGATGGGATTCGAACACTCGTCCTCCGGGATGATAATTTAGTGACATTACCACCGGGTCACCACCGCCCGAGAGGCATTAGAAAATACAGTTGAGACTTTAGAGATCTGCGCTGAATAATTAACGACCTGGTAAGATGATTATCAAGGCATCTTACAATTTAGTGAAGCATCAATGCACAGAAGATGCCGGGGTTGACGATAATCAAAGTCCGCTGGTTCATTACTTGAAACCGGTAACTGGGGTTAGGTGGGGTGGGGAAGTTGGGCTCCTCATTCCGTGGGTATTTATTTACCGCAATTATTGAACAAGTTATGTTATTGAATTATACAAGCAAAGCATTGGTGTGATTCAAGTAACAAGGATATCCTTACAGAATGAAGCATTGTACATGAGGTCAGAGATGGGTTACAATCGTAGGATTAGTTGCTACAACCATATAACTCGTGTATTTCAATAGGTATGGAGGTCATACGTAACTTTGCTGAAAACTAGCATCCTTTTGCATCAAGAATGAACTGTACGCTGATGTTGACTCATTCCAAACAGTTCGCCAGGGCTGGTGGAATCTCAAACTCTGATTGGGAAATTAGCATACGACTGACCCTACTTTATCACAAAATATGACATGTGAGAGACGAGAGCGATCAAGGGCTAGCTGATGTTAGGACTGATTGTTTGAGTGAAACGAGATGGCCAACTTTCTTTCTCATATGTACGAAAAAACAAACAGGCAAACATCCTTTGATCAATAGAGAGAATGAAGCACAAGATTCATTCCATTATTTGTTGTGAAACGTCGACAATGATAAACATATAATAATAGACAAGGTATTGTCGTTTTAATTTCATAGTTGGGTCGATTGGGGACAGCAATAAGAGAAAATGGATAAATTTGATGAATCTTGTCGACTACGCACCTAACCGCCGTGCATTACTTTATGCCGATTAGTTCCACAAATATACGACCATCTGACCTAGGGGTTTTACAGGGGATTCTCTGACGTACAACGACTAACATGTTACGATTGCATGACAACCGATGCCACACTGTGAGGTGTGGTGCGTGTCCGGCTTCTGAGTCCATTTTCATGGCTTTGACTGCATTTTACAGGACAGAAAGTGACAAACTAAAATCATGAGTGGAGGCGTTGTTGCCTACACCAATCCGTCATGGTGCTGCACGTAAAGGATAGCATTTTTTTGTTGTTCGTTTAATGAATGTGACGTGCACTTCTAGCCTTCTGAGAGCTGATTATGCACTATTTGTGGGACAACAAGCTGACTAATTTAGTTTGTTTGGCGGTGGATCCGGTTGGTGCACATCAGTTTACTTTTTTAACGGAGAAAATTGAGCCCAAATCAAGTTGGTTTTAAGCCTGGTAACTGTTCCAGTTGCATTTGAAAGATATACTACCATCTTGGAGGTTCAATCAGAAATTCATATTTGACGATCGACTGAGAAACCTCACAAAAGATATGATATAGTGCATGAGTGTACGAAACGACAAAGCTTGCCGAACAACTTATTTCCAAACACAGAGAAAAACAAGTTCCTGTATATGATAATGGAAGGCACTGTTGAATTGTCGACTGGGGCGTAGTGGTGAGAGAGGGAACCACCAGTAAGAGATGCAAAGTAAGACATCACGACTTCCGATTTCCACGTGATATATTCTCAAAACTGCTGCATATAATTTCGTCAAACGAGAAAAAGCAAAATCAGAGATGACACGACAAGAAAATGAATTTTACACCAATTTAGCAGGCATCTTATTCATGAATGATTACCGATCGAATAATATAAGAACGACCAAAGACAGAAACAGAAAGCAAACATCATTGGGTCAGAAAGAAAATGCAGGGAATTGCGTGCTATGCATCTACCCGTTGAACGAAATAAACGCCAACTCCATACTGAAGTGAAAATAGGAAGGAAGTGTGAAAATGACTATGCTTCTCCTGAATCCTCTCTGTCCATCAGAATTCGAGTTTGTTGTGCATTCTCCTTGATCTTCTTGATACCTAAAATAAAAGGAATATAGGGCAATCATATTGTGCTTTTATTATTTTAACTAAACCAGCCGATTTTCAGAATGCCTCAATAATTGTTATCAGAATTGCTGTTTATTCCAGTCATCCGTCAATTAAAAACGAAGGCTTTACCTAAATCAACGTTTCCTTTTTCTAACTCGGGAAAAAAGGATCTCATATTGAATTACATAAAAGATGTATTTCTTCATAGTGCCGATTACCAGTCAGGCAGAAGGATTGCATGGTCATAAAAATCCTTTGTTATACCGATGCCCCTTCAAGAGGGTCGGGAATTATCGAAATTTTCGGTGTTAAAACTTGTTTATGATCACACATAAGCAGTGCTATCTGCAGCTGGACCCAAGTGATGATTAGCTGTTGAATGTGACGACAATTAGGAGAGCGTTTTTAGACGGACTTCCATGGAGATTCATGCAAACGTTGCTTTTATAATTACTTATGCTTGGAGGAGACGTATGAAGCCGTTCACCTGCAACCTCCAGGTTTAAGTACGCTAGTAGGAATATGCTTTATTAATTTTGTTCGATATTGCTCTATCAGTACACTCATATAACATGCATTGACATTCATTGGCTAGCGTTGCCCAAATTTAGAAGGAAAATGCTGTGTCTTTGGTGTGGAGTGACTATGAAAAATAAGTCTAGTACGCAAGCAGCACGTTTCAATTGGATAAAAAAATTGATTGATTCTGGCCATAACAGCTTTTCACTCGTCATGACTGCTTCCACTGCAAATTTCGCGGCCAGTTGTAAATTAAAAAATGGAATATCCCTCTAACGTATTGAAGTGCAACATTCAAAACAATGTAGGGTGCATGAAGAGTAGTCATTCATGATCCATTCTCTAACATTACTGTTGATCAACCAAAAAAAAATTGTTCCCCTTCGATTTGAGGTGGCTGGTCAATGATTTGTTTTAAGTATTGTGGCATTATGCTGTCACCGGAAATCATCATATTGGCAGATGATAATAGAATGACGCAATCATGAGCCAAAACATCTGAGAGGTTACAGCTCGTGAACGTGTTTCACAGTAAACCAACTCAAATTGCTATATTTTGTTCACGCGTTGCCTGAGAAGACTGTCATAATATCGGTTTTTTTTCTTTCTCGCAAAAATACGTGCTCTTTAATTTGTGTTTTGAATTTCTCATTGTTACTTGTTGATTTTATTCCATCAATTCAGACGGATCTAATCTGTTAGCATAAAGATATCTTCCAGATCACTGCATCGCATTAAAAAAACATCTGATTTGTTATGTGGGCCTGATCAAACTAATTAATGAAGCTAGATAGTTGCTTAGCCCTGTACTAAAGAAAACCGGTCCGTCTATCTAGTACTTGGAGNGACAATGGTTAGTTTCAAGCAACCGTTTATATGAGATGGAACCTATGTGAACGACTGCAATCACTAGGCTTAGTCGCGAGAATCACATTGAGGAAAGGATATCCACTGTATAGCTGCACGCAAATAAGTATACATATGAACTATGATATATATATATGTACATAAATATATAAACATATATTTGTATGTTTGATTTATTACATAATATTACATAATGAGATCTCTTCAAACTGCATGTGCGGTCTCCGGATGAGCTCAGAATTGGTGCGAGGGAGTAGGAAAGTGTGAAAAAGAAACAATGAACAACAAGTATCTAAATAAAACTATCAGGATTCGTTTTCAGTGAGCATTTTTAAGGCTAGAACCGTGTCGAGATCAGAGTAGTTTGATGAGAAATGAAAACATAGACGTGCCAAAAGAAATGACAAAACAAGGATGTACCAAACAAAAATGTTACTGCCGTGCCGAGAACCGTCGAATACCATGATTAATTGTAAACTTCCTTCAGGGTAGAGCCAAGGTAACAAAGAAGACCTCGTTCCTACAGCGATTCCCAGTAGATCATAGCAATCACTTTGGCAATCCAGGGCAGATCAAGTAACCTGGCTCAAAATGAAAGCACAGCAGTCAAAACGACAAATCAGCTGCAAACGGGACTGCCACTAAAATGAGCACACCAGACCTCGTTTCCTCGCTGGGCAATGATAATTGAACATCGTAGTCGTTTGAAAACTGGTCAAGCCTTGTATTTGGAAGATATTTCCTAGCTCGGGACCAAAGTAAGTTGTAATAAGGTAGCGCAGATGAACTAAACTTTTAAATTCTATGAAGAAACGGGCTATCACGTACTCGTTGTTCACCTAGATAAACAGCCTACGTTTCATCTGTAAGGGTTCTGCCATTCACTATGAGTACAGTCCAAAAGATGCTACTCCCAGTGATAACTTAACTGCTTTGCAAACTATTCTTTATTTGGCAGTTCATGTCTCCAGTTTTTCGTTCACTAATGGAAACGAATTCACTAATGGTCTCTATTATAAATAATTCTTCACTGGGATTGTGCGCTTTTTTGGAAAGTAACTGAAGACCTAATCCAAATAGAATGAAAAGTAAATCACATTTATAACAACAGTACAAATCACAACAACAAAGGTGTTATGTCAACACTGCGCCGACACGCGTAAACACCAATATGAACTGAATTGCTCCAACATCCGGTAAAACCTTTAGCCTTTCAGGTATGCGGTTAAGCAGGTGACATCAAAATAGCAAATAAATTTTGAGCTTTACGAATGATTGCCCATGGCAATTGGAGGCTAACAGTGATCAGTCAAACGATAGGTCATCTATTATTCCCACTGCAACCGGCTGCCGATTCCGTATCACTGGTAGCTTATATGTGGTGACCAACCCCATCCATGAATCACAGCTCACCTGGATAATTCGCTAACATAGTGCCTGCGTTGGCTTACCCTTACTAGCACTCATTGTCTTGGTGCGGTTCATATGAATTCCTTTCATTCTTCTTGCGCATAGTCAAATAACTTGATTATACCGCAAGTCCTAACCAATTGGCTATTGAGATAGAGATGTGCTCAAAGGGCTAGCCAATCGAGTGCCTGTATCGTCTCTATTGTGTCAAGATGGAGGAGAGTGTTTGCTTGGTGCATCATACAATCAGGGTGCGCAGTTAACTGCCTCGCAAACGCCATGTGAAAAGTAGTTGACTGTGCGTATTCAACCTTAAATGTACTTTATTTGATAGATTATTTACCGTTCGCAGTAGTATGCAGTTGCGGTGTTCATCTCACCAATGCAAATACGCAGCTCATTATGTTATACATGATATAATACACATAATATTACACAAATTGTCTCACTCCCGAAGAATCTGAACTCACCGTAAAACTGTTTACAAGGTTTGCATATGGAAGGATCCCCGCTAGATCATGTGATCCAACCGTTAAAGGATAGTTCGTTCTTATTTATTTCACAAAGTTGACACAAACATTTTTTCAGTTCTCAGAACAATCTCCCTTGAACTGAAAGCGCTGTGGACAAGGTTTGTAAACTGTATAGTTAAGTCCTTCGGATATATACTCCCCGACGGTTTGGCGCAATTCAAACGATGAATTTTTTCTACATCACAGGGTTACTTTCGTGACCTTTTTTCATTTTTTTTCCATAAGTGTCTCCAGACTGACTGCCGTATCCCACAGTTTGATTAATTGTTTGATCACCTGATTCTACGGGACCCATATCAGACAATGTATTGATTTCACGGGCTTATTTCTTTCTCATTTAACTCATACTGCTCTTTTAAAACACGCTGTCATATATATGCAAAAAAAACGAGGTGTTTGTGAAATTATTTGTTTTAGTTGATTTAAAGAAGTCTTCTTGTCGGTTACCCGCAATGTTTTTTATGACTGAAAAGTTGTACACGCTGATTAATACAATACCATACAATAATGGCTGTGGTAGGTAAAGTAACATGTTGCTCATTTCATAATAACCCGTCGAACAAACTCCGAATAGAACTCACCGCATCTTCGGATTTGGTCGGCCAATTCCGGAAACTGGTTAGATAATGCCATATCTGCTGGAGTTTGTCCGAACAAATTTCGTGAGAGCATATTGGCCCCGTGATTACTTAACCATTCAAATGCTTCTAAAGGGGTGAACAGATACCCAATATGATTTGAATTAACATATGATCTGACAAAGTTTATAGACTGTGATTTGTTTATTTTTGGAGTGCTGTGCAAATGTTTTGCATGTAATTCGCTTTGAATCCGTAAAAAGTGTAGAATTCATTTTATTTATTACTAAATTTCTTTCATTTTTTTTAACAAAAGACACGCTTTATGTTTACCACAAAAGTTAAGCAGTCTTACCTTGCCACACGCATCACATCGTGCTTGGCATTGCAAATTCATATGCGTCGGGCAGACAGAGAAACTGCGCCCGATTTCTCCTACATCCCTGCTTATTATTTGCTTGTATATATATCACTCATCAAATTGATGGGCACTGCATTCATTCAACTTGTATGTGTTTTAATTTCTCACCTCGTTTGGCGAGCAACCCAGTGAGAGCGATTCAAAATTATTAACTGTGGCGAATTCCATGTCCTAACCATAAAAACGGAGACAATGTTTGTGATAATTAACAAAGAGCACTGGACAGCTGTTTCGTCCTCTTTGGGACTCGTCAGCGAGCTACTCTAAAATCAATTGAGCCATTCAAATAAGGCGATAACCGTCGACCGTGTGGTTGAGGGGTAAGGGTTTGAAGTCTCAACTCGAACGTTCGCGGTTCGATTTCTGACAGGGAGACAAAAAGTACGCAGTACTGACGGGTCCCAAACAGGACGAAAAATCTATCCAGTGCTCCTTGTTGGTTACCACCAAATTCCATCGCATGGACACGTTTCTTAATTCTAATTCATGTGTCTCAAAAATGTGCATAAACCCGGTCCAATCGCTGACGCTCGACGGCAGAAGCGTCAATCACTTTGTGTGGGCTTCCCACTAGAATGCAACTGGTTGGATACACCTGTTGCTATGGTGGGTTCACTTGAAATTACAACGGTTCATTCAATTATGTACCCAAATTTTACAAACTTTAATCATTTTTATCATTGACAATTGGATGCTTTATTCCAATTTGTCCATGGTGAATCCCTTAAATATATATAGTATAGTATATAGTATACTCAAAATTACCCTATGTTCAAATCTATGTGAGTGCCCACTGTTGCGTTCATCGGAATCGCATCCGGGTTGGATGTACAATGTAAGTCCGTTGAATTCATGCACCAAAGACAGTCTGTGTGGGGAACAGAAATCACTATTCAGTGCGTAATATCTACTTCTACCTGCATACAATTTTAGGAATGTTCTGTTCATTGTTATCGTCTGTTTACTTTACTTTTCTTTTATGTATTTTGTAGTGATTCCTTGCTAGTTGCCTAAGAAGTTTTCAACAATTGGAAGACGTATATATACTCAGGTGTTGTGTTCGGACTAGATATACGAATGACACGAGCGACTCCTGCGTAACCCCCAGTAATAACGCGGAGAGAGAACACAGGTTGAGATAACCATCAGTGAGCCTATTTCCTTAATTAAACATCGACACTCAAATATATAGAACAAATAACGCATACGAGAACGGCGCAGTGACGCGCCAAACAATCAGATTGCGTCCATGATATATCGATTGATCAATTGGACAAACATTGAATGATTCGCTCCAATCGGGCTCAGGTTGTCCGGCGCGTTGCGAGCGTGCGTGTGGCCTGACTCAGAGGCGTACGCGATCGGACGGGTTGCTCAAGCTCCATCTTAACACAAGTACTCACGCGTGCGCATGTCACAAAATCGGTCAAAAGCAGGTTACCGTTTTGTGCAAAAATATTTAACACAGTCAGTTCAATCAGAGTAGAACATACCACTGCGAGCTGTGAGTGAATTCAGGTAGGGGTTAACGAATTTTCATGTCTCGAAATTGAAGCGTCTCTAATGAACACATCGCGGCTTACAAACAGGACCGATTGAACTGTGATTTCTATGGTTCGCCTCCCTTGGAATTATTATGGCATGCTTAATTCTGTTTTGATACTTCGGACAAAAGATTATCCCCATACAATCACAGAGCTCTTAAGACTTATCATTCATTTTTTTATTCCTGGGTATCCAATGTTGCCCAGAAATATGCACGTCTGTCGAAGTATTTGTAAAATCTATAGTAATTTATTTAGGCCACAATATTTGTCCCCGTTTTTGACTGGCCACATAATGAGGGGACCGGGAGAAGTGAAACGGACTTAGATGCCGACTATGCGAGCACTTTTGTTTCCCTCTCATTTCTTTATTATTTCACGATTCATGAACTGGACTTTATTTTGTATCAGCCCCCCGCAAATATCGCTCGATTTATGTGCACATGTTCAGGAATGCCTCATCTAAGAGACAGGTCTGATTCTATGATTCCATGTTCCATGTCAGGAAGGTTTTACCTGCAGCGTGATCGTAGAAAATGTCAATTGCGAATGATTTTCGAGGAGAATTTCACGATAATACCTTTTTGCAAGAAAATTATACTGATTTTGTTTCTGCCAACAAAGCATCTGGTTTTGAAAGCATTTTGGACACTGCTTAATTTGTTTTACGTTTCCGACGGTTCTCCTCCAATGATGAGGGACAGTTTAAAATCCGACAACTCCCTTAGGAACTTTTCTATTCATCCACACACGATTTATTGGATAACATCAGATTGATGAATTGTAACGAGGACACCAGTGAGAAAGCATCGGAGTAATCAGGTTGAGTAACGATGAATTAGCTAGTGATCATACTGTTGATTATGCAGACGTAAGTCAACTAGTAGACAACATAGGCCCTAACTGGTGATCAGTACCGTGAAAACGCCGACTTAATTTGACTCTAAGTAGTAGAAACTAACTCATTGGGGTCTCATATCTTTCACCTCAGACCTGTTTAGGCCCAGATTACTGGCTTCAGTACGTCAAAAGTCAGGCCCTCTGTGTTTAGGGTCTATCTCTTCAATTCGATGTCTCCGGGATTGAATAGCATAGAAGGACGCTAGCTGGGGTATAAATATATCTTCCAATTGTTCAACTCATTCTCCTGGGTCATACTATCTTTTACAACCAGTTGCTCAGCATAAAAAAGTGTACGTGATCAGCTGTTTCGACTACACATGGGAAATAAAATAGGATGATTTGTGTTGATTTAAACGTTGTTTTGGTTTTAGCAGTCTCTGAATCGTTGGCAGCAGTTTCCATGACATATTTTAAGCATAAACATATAATTATTACCGTTTGTTTACTTCACGTTCCCTTTATGCATTTCGTAGTGATTCCTTGCACAAACATAATGTTTAACCAATCGCTTGATTTGTTTCAAATTTTCGAGGCGAGCGATAAGGATTCCGAAATGAAGAGTGGATTGTAAATAAAAGGTTGAAGGGTGCCTATATTTCGATAACAATCGATGGATTGGATCATTTAATCTGTCAGATGAGAGATGAATTGCGTTGTTTTCAAAGTGAACTTACTCTGGTGTCCGTT
>UZAN01044342.1:0-23235 GCA_900618425.1 Echinostoma caproni | reverse complement strand
ATTTCTCTTACGGCTAATTGTTGGCGACTGATGTTTTGAAATGTCTTGAAGAAAACCGGTGTTATTCATATAACCTCAACTGCGAGGTTATTATTTATAACAAACAAAACAACAAAGAACATTTTCCTTGAAGTTCACCGATTACAGTTGCTCACAAACATTTGAAGTATGCACTGTCACCGTATACGTTTCAGGGTGGTGGTGGCGCAGAGGTTGGGTCGATGTTACCGCGTGCTCTAGACCCTAGGGTTCGAGGTTTGAGCCTCGCCACCCCCACATTACAGCACTGCTACCGCCCGGTTCAATACCACACCGAATCAATCGCGATTCACCACTGCAAGTCCCAGGCTTAGCTTATAGGGTTTCATCACAGAACGGCAGGTCCTCGTGACTATGTAGTTTACCCCGTCTGCTGTTCATCACATGAGTGTGTAACAAAAAAATCAAAAAAGTATATCTGAAAGTCAAAAGGCAAGTATCAAGGAACGAATGGCGATCGCAGGACATAGGGATGTGACTCGCATCATGACTTCGACTAACAAATGCTATCTGCATACCAATGCATTGATTTACGGTTGCCAATACTGCTTCTTCCTCTCTTTGTGATCTGTTTATACATCCCAGTTTATTCTGGTCGTTTTCTTTTGACGGGTGGATTATTTTAAAATCCTTTGAAAGTTCAACATCCTCGGGCGGTGCTCCCTTTGAATTTAGAATGAACCAAAAGTTGTCCGGTAGGAATGGNTAGGAATGGATGATTTTTGGCGGAAGCGGTCGAATTTGTATATCGAAAAATATCCACATGGATGGATTAGAAACGGTTTGATAATTTATTGTAGTTTTATTTTTTGCGTTTTAATTACAGTTACTTGTGAGTAGTAATGTTTGATAATTGATATTGGTTTGAACTGGCTATCTTCCAGACTCCATCGTCGGGCAAAATCCTCTCAATTCATCCGGTCAAACAATATTTTATTATTGTTTATCTTCAACATCATATGTGGCTGTTCTGTAGTCAAATCCAGCTAACAAGTATTTAGAGGATTCGGATAGCTCACCACTAGACTCATGAGTAGAAGTCACATATTTACACGCACTATCGCCTGTGAATGCGCAAGTCTTTCTTATCTACTGTTTCCGCTTAGGACCAGCAAAAATGTGGTACTTACTGGCATATATTAAAAGAAGAGAAGTGAATTTTTGCCTGCAAGACGCATATAATTCATATTAGTAATAGCTTGTCAACTAAGCATACAATTTGTCCCTACAGGAACAAAACATTCGTAAAATCTGGAGTCAATAACGAAAACTGTCATCTCTGCAGAACAAGGACTATGTTCAACAACTTGGGAGTATCGCTATTTTAAATTATGAAGTTATATCTCCGTCAGTATGTTAAGGTAATGGAGGTCCTTATTCAAAGTTATTCACCAACACCAATCCGATCTCTGTTTTCCCCTGGCAGCCTTTGTTCGGCCGCAGACCTCCCCTGTGAAAGTTAGCTGTATATTTATGTGCCCGAGAGAGTAAAAGGAAATCAAACCATTGAAAAACACTAAACATGAGTCTATTTTACTTATAACGAGTACTGAACTCTGCTTGTTATGCAAAGTTTTGAATTATTGAACACAAACATAACATTCTGAATTTAAGTTAACAGTTCATAACTTGATTATGTAGGATATAATTCATTCACACATTTTGACGGGGCACGTTGAGCTAAACAATGCAGAAAATTAACCCATTATCATTATTGATGACCATAGTGAAACTGTTAACCATCACGCAGAGATACTGGTCGGAGATTAGCTAAACCCTGAATATTGATATCTACATCTAAAACAAAAATTTGAAATCTGACCACGAACAATTAAACAGATAAATTAGAAAATTCACCGGGGTACGGAGGTTTTCAGAAAACGGATGGTATCTGATCTGGTACAATACGTTTTATGCAGCTTGAAATTACTGATCATGACGCATAATCACTTCTCCTTTATCAAAATATACATACAACAGAGCATTTTAAACCATGTTCAGGCTATGTCGCGGTCCGATCGATCGAAGAGCTTTCACTATAAGTCAATCATAATTCGGAACAGCAAAATTTCAACGCAACAGTTCTATATTAAACTGATAGGTAAGGTTCATGTTCCTGGCAAGAATACCTGTATTGATGGAGCCAAAAGATCTATGCACACTCGCGACTGCCAGTTGGACCAAGTTTTCTAAATACCCATAGTTGATATGGTCTGGCTGTTCTGAATGTGTGCACTGATCGATCTTTAAAAATCCTTCCTGTAAAACCCAGACAACCCACCTTGGTTCCACATTTTGTGAATTTCACGTTCCATTCGCCTAAAACCATCCACCTCATACATACATAAACATTTGATGTTCCACCTCCTTTGTTTATTTACACATCAATCCCATTATTTGACTTCACTTGTTTTTGTGCTTCATTCGTACACCATTTGTTTCAATCACAACCTGACCGCTCACATTTGACTGGTTCGAGTGCAGCTTGACAGTGAGCGTGCTAATCTTATCCAGACTCATTTTCTTCCGTTCAGATTTGTTGAATTACGCTCACAGTAACACTTGGCTTTTGTTTTCAAGTTGTTTCGAGATAACTTTGAGGTTTGTACAGTTTTTATTTGCTAATTGATCGTTTATTAATGCAGTACCGTATAAATTTGGTAGATCGTTCGTTTTGTTGAAGTTTTGGGATCCATTTTCGGCTACGCGTTATTTTTTGATCTATTCAGGAGGCACAATGTGTCAAAAACCATGAATTTCTTTACAAAAGTGTGGCTAGATAAACGAAAGTTAAAAACAGTGCTTTCAACAAAACTTCAAACAAAAGCCCTCGAGTGAAACCCACACCTAAGACCATCAACCTGGTGTCTGCGAACAACCAAATGGGCTAATCCAACCTTGATACTTGAAAAATTAAAATAAAAGATTTTAAAAGTGCATCTTTGGATAGATATTATTATTTAAAAGACAAAAGGAATTCCTTGATACGACTTTGGTGTAAAATACCGTCGTTAGTGGGACATCATGCAGTCTAAAGCAATGAAACCAAGATGTCTGATTGTTGCCGAAGGGAGCTTCAGAAGTGAAAACACTTTATCAGAGGAGCAGGCTTGGATTAGCCCATTCATTTGCTAAAAGGTAAGAGGCTCTTTGTTAGTTATCACAAACACTTCTATCGCATGTAAAAACACGGTAATTCAGCGTGCTCAACGCAAGGAGTACACTGGTTGATTTTTCACATCTGACGCTCCAAGTTGTATGATCCACTGGTGAGTAAAGAATGTGGTAGATAGTTTTATTTATCTATGTATGTTCAAATTTCTTGATTGCAATTTGTCATCCCAGCTCTGCGGGTTTGGAAAATAGCAAGGCTTTTGAAAGTATGAAGCTTGGATTAGCCCATTCGATTGTTCAGAGGCATCAAACCCTCTTGGTTCCTAATTGTATCTAAAATTGAAACTAACCACTTATTTTCCACCCTAGTAGTTGATATCAACATTTAAGTAAATGCTGACCGTGCATAGCCCTTTCCTTGGGCAGGGAAGTAAATTCACCTGTAATAATGAACTTTCGAAACCTGGGGATTTCTTCACCTCCTGCATCTGCTTTCGACTAACGTCCCAGCTGCCAAATGTTGGAAGCAGAATGTGAACAGCTTTCTTCTATACGGGAATCATGTATTGAAACTAGAACTACTTTGGGGATCCGCCCAAAGAATTTGACGGATAATATGCCGATTCAGAGAAAGAAATTCACAATGGCATACATCACTGACTACGATTTTTATTTTTATCAGAAGGATGAGCGAAAGGTTTTCTATTTATAAAGGGATAGGGAAGCAAAGACCCGCGAACTATACTGTGACTGGTTTCATGAAAAAGAACTGAATTGCAGATGATTCATCTAATATAAAAAAATCATAGAGAACGTGAAGTAATTCTCAAAAACACTGCAAACCAACAAGTTACGGACTACGCTTATACTCCGT
The DNA here is from genome assembly GCA_900618425.1 of Echinostoma caproni. Taxonomy (NCBI): domain Eukaryota; kingdom Metazoa; phylum Platyhelminthes; class Trematoda; order Plagiorchiida; family Echinostomatidae; genus Echinostoma; species Echinostoma caproni. The sequence goes on along the minus strand of UZAN01044342.1, from coordinate 19,208 downwards.
AACGAATTTGGCATGAGGCCATCTGTCTCTTAGTAATGCGGGTTTCAAACATGACTCACTTACTTCAATACATTTAGGATTGCCCCAAGAAGCGGCCGCATGGATGGGCATCATGCCGGTTAGGGAATCCACAAAGTTTATGTCCTGTAAGAAAAAAATTGGGAACTGGTTGTTCGTCTTCAGTCAGCGCTATGTTTTGAATGTGTGTCTCAGAATACGACAGGTTGCACAGTAATACGCAACAAGCACATACATCACCGTGGGAACATGGGGACGAAATAGAGAAAAAGAAAGGGAGAAAAACCAGTATGTTTTGCTTTTGCTATTATTGTTATCATCATCATTATTATTATACCGAAAAAATATTCAGTACTGATTATGCCATTAGTAGCTCATTACACTCTGTTTACCCAAGTTGAAACAACACACCGATCACCGGTGCACAACTCGTGGCCTATTGTATACTGCGTTCGAAAAGTCTTTAAGCATATTTCATTAATTGATTTGCTCAACTAGTGCTCATCGCTTAACTGTTTAGCTCAAAACACACACCAGTTGCAAACGTTCAAACCACTTGCAGAGAAATATTTCCTTCACATCCTGATTTCTGCGTTCTTTCAGCCTATCGTCTAGCACCGTTTCCCAACAACGGTGACCACATTATCGGATATACCATCGAACATTTGTCTCAGTTGTTTAGCAGCATTTCAACACGGTGCTTCTGCTCTAAGGACCGAAATAAATCTTTGAAGCCTTTAGTTTCCTCAAAAGTGTAAAGGTTTTCATTATTCCATCTTGCTTACACAACTTAAATCACCGTGCTTTTGCCCCCTTATTTACTTAGGGGTTCTATGGGATTATGACGAGCTTATTAGTTCTATTGTTGTCGACTTCAACCGCACTCCCGATAGCAGCCACTGGCCTTGTCAAATAAGAGCCATAGCCTTCATATTCACCATAAACTGTCCTCAAAATTCAACACCACGGTCTACCAGATATACATACGTACACATTCTTCTTCACTGCCGAACACGTCAGGTAGCTGCCAGACTTACGATAGGTCTACTATTTTCGCGGGGCTAGATGAAATCACATATGGAGCAGGTAAACCTAAGAGGCGTGCTAACACCACCAATTCAACTCATCCAACTGGGACGGTTTCCGTGATTTCATTGCTTCTTGTCCCTGGGACGACTGTTGTTTCTCTTTGGACGTTTTCAACTTCCCTGACGTAGTTCTTCAAAGTATGAATCTATTTATTCCGCACTTTTTCCAACCCGGCAAACCCAAATCCCCCAAGTGCTGTACGCCTAAAACGTTTAGTCTTCCGCCGCTGGCACCGCTCGCCCAATCCCAACTTCCACCATCGCTTTCTGCAAGCTAGGAACAGATGCTCCACGACCGAGAACAAAAGAGCGCTTCATTTACCACCAGCAACCGAAAACTTCCGTCCCTTGCCAAAGCAATTTCACGTAATTTCTGCAATTCCAATTCCCTCTATCTGTCCCTTTTCTTTTCATTTTTACTTCCTTTTTATTGAATGTGCAATGATAAGATTTTCAGGAAGGAGGAAGAGACTAATTCAAGAGGCACCATACAACACACAAATGGGAAAGTCAGGCGGTGGTGGTGGGATTCGAACACACACGCCGAGTGATAATTTGATTACGTTACCACCGGGCCACCACCCCCCTCTGATGATCTTGTAAGTTGACCACATTAGAAAGCTGAAGATTTTGCTTCCCAGTTTTGCCTCCAGTTCCTCTTTTACCCCATGTATCTACACCTCCACCTTCCTTCATCACTGGCAACTCTTTTCCATCTGATATTAGCACTAGGAAAATCCGTCAAAATTACGGTCTCTAAATGCAAACAAACCATCCAGTCTGGACGGTATTCCACCCATGGTACTCAAAATGTGGGCTCTCGAGCTGGCTCTATACGTCGCATTTTTAATCTTTCCCTCGAAATTTCTTCTCTCTCGACACATTGGAAGCACGCCTTGATATTTTCCATGCTCAAACGCTGGGATCGTTCTGATCCCAACAGTTGCCGATCTATTTTCTTCACATGTGTTTTATTTGAAAGTATTTGAAACTGTCACTTCCGACCAACTACGCACGTTCGTCAAACGGGAAGGACTACTGAGTGACCGCCAGTATGGCTTACGACAGCGACGTACCACCAGTGACGTGCTGGCTCTTGTCGCATCGTGTTCAGCTGCACTCTTCAGCCACGGAGAAACACACTTGGTCTTAGTTGGCATATCAAAGGCATTCGACCGAGTTCGGCACGAAGTTCTACTGGCCAAACAACTAATATTTGGGTTCCATCCAGCACTCGCAGCGTGGATATCAGGTTTCCTTAGTATGCGAACTATATCTGTCCGGGTTGATGTCATTCTATCTCAGCCATTCCCTGTAAATGCTGGTGTTCCCCAAGGTTCGGTACTTGCGCTCACTCGCTTTCTTCTATTTACCAATGATCTCCTTTCCAAAACTGTCAATCCGGTACATTCTTTTGACGAGGACGCCATCCTCCACTGCTCGATCTCCTGCCGCATTGCTCGCCATGCCCAAACCAATATCGTTGTTGACCGTATTGCAGAGTTAATATGTCACTGGGCTCCGAACTTGAACACATCTCCCAAGGCGTTGCAAACAATATTTTATTCGATAGTTCGAAAACCTATCTTCTTTTAATCTTGTTGAACACCATTCATTATCCCCCTATTTCTTCGATTCAACTCAACTGCGTTCCAGAGACTCTGTTTCCCGTCTTGGATAGTCTATAACGTCTTCTTTATACTGGTCCCTTTTATAGCTAATCTTGCTTCTCGTGGTGCGCGCAAGTTAATTTTTTTTTAAATTTCACTCCAGACGTTTTTTCACCCCAGCTCATCTTCTTCGACCGTACAAAGTCCAAATCCGCTCTCCTCTTGAATACTGTTGTCACGTGTAGGGTGGGGCTTAGTTTTGTTCTCTTTACCCATTTATTTATGGGGATTTCGCCTTTTACTGTAATTCCTATCATGTACTAAAAGAATGTAGTGCCACCCGAAAAATGGGAGTGTCTCACCTAGGACTACACACTTATGCCAGGCGTCAGAACATTGTAACGTGTCCCCGCAGTTCCGCTGAGGAGGATTAGTCTGTATACAGAGAGTGGGTAAAATTTTATCCGTCTGTATGTGAATTAAGATCGATCGTCCTTTTATACAACACTTCGCTTGCATTCAACGCACATCTTGCACAATCAAGTTCATTATTATCCGCGCTTACCTTTTCCTCGTCCAAACATGCTTCAAGTTCTTCCGGATTTCCGCTCGCCGCTAAACGTTGACGAATAGAAAGAAAAAGTCAAATATTGTGATTACCATAAGTGTTGAACAAAATGGATTTATGAAACATATGGGATATAATAATGTGAATGAAGTTAGTCTGAAAGAGTTCTGCTTTTAGGTAAGCGAATGACGGAAAATCGGTCGGATTTATTCAGGGTTGGGGGCTATTTCAGTCGATCGTGACAATGTCAACTACAAGAGATCACTAGTCCATCCATCCCTTATTTGTTTAGTTGGGGTCATCGTGACCCCGTCATAAATTTCCTCTGATTGCTTCAAATCAATTTGGGTTTCCTTCTAGCAAAGTTGAACCGAGGTATTTTTGACTTTACGCATTAGAAATTTGTGTTGAGTTCAACTTGCGAATTTCTTGTTAAATACAAAGGGCTTTTTCTGAAACAAACACTGATATACCGATTTGCACGACCGAATTTGTTCGTCTTCACATTATTCTCTACATAGAAAACCGCACAACCTGTGACCTGTGTGACACTAGGAGGGGTAGGCTAAAAACATTATTGTTGCGAATGACCGAGTTTTGTTGTAACACAGACACAACACTCATGAAGGATACTGTGTATTAGGCATAGGGCATACTGGAACTGAACTTACCGGCCAAATAAATGAGAAGTCCATTAGGAGGTTTAGTGACTGATACTGAAACAAATGACACAATAGGGAGAGCAGAATAAATAACGGTTTAGCATGTAGAACAAAGCCGAATGTGCAAAGGAGAATTCTAGCTGTGACTAAATTAAAGAGTACCCTAATGTTGAAATTGTGAAATGTTCAGTAGCCTCGATGGGACTGGAAACTACGCATGGACTCCGCCTACTCTTTTGTACAGCGCACGCTATACTAGCTAAGCCACGAGGCCACACCGATAGCACTGATATTTTCACATTCAAATCGCCCATCTAACTTATACAGGCGAATGGCATCTAACAGGTAGCATGTAAGCTGACTGCTGCGACAAGTATAGCGCTCGCTGCACAAAAGAGTAGGCGCAGTCCATGCATGGGTTCCAGTCCCATTGAGGCTACTGAACATTTCACAATTCCAACATAACACTTCAATCACCCGACCAATAAACTACAAAATCCAAATGCCCACCTACTAAGTTATCCGTATGCTTATCTGTTTGCCTCAGAGACTCATTGACTCAATAATTGCCCTAGTCAATAACTTTCGGAATGGTTGACTGACCGAATAATTGAGGGTAGTCATGTTTAATCAATTGATTGCACGTTTGAGTCAATTACTGAATGACAAATTGGTTGGTTTGTCGATGAGATTTATACTTGCAAACAGGCAGAATAAATGAATGACATGGGTAATTGACGGTAAAGATGATTAATTTTAGCCAACTATTCATGGCCTAAGTAACTAAACCAGTTTTAGAGAGGATATATATAATGGTTGACATTTGTGAAGGGTTAGATATTTTGGTTCCATATCTTGTGCGAGACTTTTGGTCAGTCTTAGGACACTATTATCTCTTTGCATTCATGCAATAAAATAGGATGGGCACCAATTTCAAAATAAAGGTAATATGCTGGTGAAACAGACAACCGGCTGGTAATTGCACATGCTTTCACAAGTGCAGAATGAAAACTGAGTAATCCTGACTATTATTGGATTCACAATCATCATTATATTACAGGCGACATAACACAAACTATTGAAAGCTTCAAGTTTTAGTTGAACTTCTTCTAAATCCCGTACAAATTATATACTTTATGTATACTACGTTGAAGTTGAATGCACCCTCAGACTATTCGTTTGTTCTTAAAATAGTACGATATGCTACAATATCCCTGAACATATATACATATATGTATATACTTGGTGAAGTGCATGATTCACCATAGTCTTGGTCAGATCTTTTTCTCCCCATGCCGAGCCTCATTCACGATAATGGGAATGGACACCAGATACAGCATATTTGTAGTGATATCTACTTGTATTGTTACTTCATTCAGTTGAACCACATAAAATTACCATTTCTTCATTGTGATGATGGCTGATGGCACAGCAGCGGTAAGATACGCGCATATCAGAAGAAAAATAACCAAAAGGCATGACACATGTATAATAACTTCAACTTTTGATAACCTCTGTGCCCTCTCTCATTTTGATCAGTTGGAACAGTCATTTTCACTTGGAGTCTACTAACCTCGGAATCAAATAGCATTTTTCGGTTTTATCCCGTACGTGCTACCTCCTGACCACTGACGACCACTGCCGGGGAAGCTAACTTACCTCTGTTTTCACCAGAGGAAACAGTTCCGGATTGCACTCAGATCCAGGATATTAGATGGTAAGGAATGAATTAAACTTTGAAAAATACCCAACCAGAAACTGCATAAATGTGATCAAACCATATATAACGAAGTGTAAGAGCTTCTACGACCGTGAGATTATATTTATCTTTATCTAGAAAACTTAGGGCTTTTTTAGAATGTCTGGAATTGGTAGTTACCGCAGTCCTGATTGATCAATGCAACACATTCTACATTATTCTGGTTGTCATATGCAGGATTTCAAGGACAAGGCGCTTTGTTCTTGACTCCAAAGCAACTCATCAGATGGGACGGATATTTGGTCATTAGGACCGGTAGATTTAATGTCTTTAGAAAATTGGCACAACAGATCACGTTCCTTCTTCTAATGTATTGCTTGTCAGCTACCCGATTCATGTTATGATCTTCTGTGTAGGAATATTCTAGGGGTGGTCTGNCTGTAAGATTATTCTTGGATGATGACAAGTCAGATCCCAGCATTTGTCTCATTGGAGTGAGTTCGATTCATGAATCAGTAAATAACTGTAATGCCCTGCCATTTTTGGTGTAGACAAAACAGCAACGTCACGAGAACTGGAAAAGTAGAATTTCGCGGCGAGATATCACAATAAACTTGCTCTATATGATTATCTGTCTGATGGGAAACTCAAGTCTAGAGCACTCTTGAATACTCATTCGTCCATAAAATACTATTAATCGTCCCATCACGTGATCCGGTTGTTCATGACAGACAATGATCTTCTAGGCAGTTTTGCCCGTGAGCCAGCTTGACCTAGTTTTAGTCGAGTTTAGTCGAGTATTCTCACAATCATTCTTCATTTAATGGTTAACCCGGTTCGGATCAGCACGCTGCCTCGTGTTGGGTTGTGAGCCCCTAACAATACTGTGCATCGCGATTGGAATTCCATATTAATGGAACGGGTATACAATACCAATTTTGCTGCATTTAACTTCACATTGTGGTACTCAGCTACGGAAAGTGATCACGTTCCACATGGAATCGATAGAAAAGGACATTCATAGGCTACCTTGAGTTGCTCCATCTGTGCTCCATCCACAAGCTGTTCTTACCGAATCACACGAGATAAAACTCTTTCGCCAGTGCCTTGGTTATTCAGGCCAGCATCATCTCTATGTAGTAGATACTGGTGACGATGATTTTGGATAAAGTATTTAATACATTCAGTGACGTTGGGGTTCTCGGCCCAGCACATACACTGCCAGATACTGTTTTTTTAAACTGCACTAAAACGCTGATGAAGATGGTAACGATTTCATTGCAAGTATACAACAAGACCTGCCAGACTATTGGCATAATGAAATGCCGACCAGCAAGCTTTGGGGGAGAAATGGCGATTTAGTGTCTGACTACTGGAACACAGAGCGATCTAGCGCGCGAGACGTTACTTTCAGATGAAAAAGCACGAAAGAGTATGTGCAATCATTCAACATCTAAGATAATTTCACTCATCAATTAACCTAGTTTTCCCAAATTCTAACAGGGACAATGTGAAAGTAGTGACGCTATTCCGAGACCTCACAAATGAAGGACAAGCATACTGCTCACTTAATCACTTGGGAGCTGATCAGACAGCTTTTAATTTGCCTATGCACGATATAGTACAGCATGTTTTACAAACTTGTTGAGAACATCAAACCTAGCCAACTTCAGCACTAAACTAATTTAATAAGTAGTCAGGATAGTGATATTTTTAATACCCTATTAACCTTGAAGGCTAGTGCTGAAAAGATCGAAGTTTCAGGTTAGATTCTCAGTCGGGTCGATGGATTCACGCTGTTGTTGTGACCCAACCAAGTCAAATCGGTTGTACGGCTTTTCAGTTCATGCTTCATTTGGTATGTCAAATAGAACCCCTGTACATCTCTGACCGCAAATTTAACAATAATTTGAAAAGAGATTCACATGTATTTTGATGATGGATGTTTGGATTGGCCCATTCGGTTTCTCACAGACATCGATCGTGTAGTTCAAGGGTAAGGGATTGAAGTCCCAGCCCGAAGAATCGCGGTTCATGTCCTGCCAGGGACACAAAAAGTACGCACTGCTGACGAGTCCCACACAGGACGAAACAGCTGTCCAGTGCTCTTTGTGGGTCATCACAAACGTTTCTATCGCAATAAGATCCGCATGTACTTTATATTATTTATGATTTGGATACTATTGACACTTTACGTCTGTTTTCTACAATAGCCTTGTTTCTTGTAATATCCGATATATATTCACCGAGGGTTTTGCACAGATAGTTTTTTGTTTCTCGGAAATTTACTTTTGTGCTTTGTTCTTGGTTCTTCATTTTAATATGCACGAAATAGATGAATTGTCCGATCTAAAAGTAACCGGTTCACCGAGTACTGAGCCAGATATAAAACCAAGGTTTTGAGTTAATACCCAATCCTCACGTGGAATTGACCGCCTGTCGCTCTTCTATCCTCTCTTTTAATGGAATAACCACTACAAACGAGACAATTGTTCATCGTCTTGTGAAATAGANGAGCAAAGGCACAGGGTGAGGTTCCGTGGATGCGAGTAGGCTTCACAGTTTGATCCAGCCAACCGGCATTCATCAAATCTTAGATGACAAATTGTAATGAAAGCTATTGCAGTCTTCGATTCTGTTGCAAGTAAGGTAAGCAAGCCAGCTAATCGGTACGTCATCTTTTGAAAATGTGTTGACTTAATACTCTGGTAGACTCATACAAAACCTGAAAACAGTTGAGAAACACTCACGTTTCTGTCAACAAGGCCGCAGTCACACAATCGACTATCAAAACTTTCCGTTGTATGAATCTATGTTCGGAACGAATGTCAATTTACTGTGCGCACCAACTTACTGTTGATTCTTCAAGGTGTTTTTAAGTGACTTATTACTAAATGAAACAAAAATGCAAAACTAATTGTCTGGATCTCTTACTACGCTAGACCCTATCTTGTCATGGAATTTAGTTTTGATAGACACGTTGGCAGGTGGTGCTCTCCTTCTATTTAGCCACGAATATACTGATAAGTTTGAAGACATCCGGCCAAAATTTAAACAAAAAATTAAATTTGACATTTACCTTCTCGGAATTGCAAAGATTATCCTTATAGCGTTCACAAATTTCAAGCATCTCTTGCTTCCTAAACAAGTCGACTAGCAGTCTGAACGTTGACAATTTGAAAACTTTATCTAGATCAACCGTAAATTAACTCTCATATGACACAGTGATAAAGTCAAAGGAAGAAGGCAATAAACTGCAAGATGGAATGAACACTTGGAAATCACGATTAAAGACGAATAACCATGGCTATTGATTACGCCAATCTGTGTTCACGGTCCAGATTTAAGTTCAGTAAGACTTACTCGATTTGGGTTTTGAGGGTGCAGTTGTCATCTACTGAAGTCTCCACCGATGGTTTACTCTCACTCGGTCGTTTTGGTTTATCCGGTTCGCCCACATGCAGATTTATTCAAAATATGGTCCTTTAACGGGAATATTACGTTTCGTGACCATGGTAACCGTTAGGGAACGGGATAACGTAACTGAATGAAAACTGGACACCAATGGAATAAATGCCTGGAGTGCTTTGGTCACGCCCATCTACAATGTTCGGAAAAACGTTCGATTATCGTGATTTGTTAGGTATTTAAGTTGGGGAGCTCAACCTCGGATTTTCCCCCATTTTTTCTCAGTCGCGGAGGACGTCTCTCATAGAATCATGTCAAAGTCAATTGAACAGCAAATAGGCTGATTTTGAATGAATAACTGTACATTTATTGAGAATAGTTTCCCATAAAAAAGGGAAAAAATTTCACAATCAGGGTAGAAGCACATTGAGAACTCTTCTACTTTTAATTGGAATAAATAGTTCAACATAGCTCGACGAAATAATCTGCAACCATTTTTGGGTTTCCAGAGTGTACTTGAATTTACTAAGTAATAAGTTTGTTTCTATTCAAATTGAAGGAACAAAAGATGGAAAAATTGTGTATTACTTTTACCGCCATGATTGGCGGTGTGGTACTATACGTCCGTGTGTCACATTTTCCGTTGTGTGGTCTTTTGACTTCGTTTTGATACATCTGGCTGACTAGGTACTTTCAAAGGACAGTCGATGAACAGGCTCGTTGTTTATCGCATCAAACATCAGGCGATATATCTCTGATCATCACATGCAATGTAACGTAGTGCAATATCTACCACGGAAATTGTCGTCACACTTAGTTTTCTCTCATCTTGCAACACGGAGTCACCCTTATCCAATTAGTGAGAGCAGCAAATATTGCGAAATGTTAACATTTCTTTTAGACTCCTCAGACGCGAAAAAGTGAAACAAATTGATATTTCTACATAAAAAATGTCAGGGGAGAAGGTTTCAGAGTACATGCGACCACAACATGATTGGTTGCGTCAAAACCAATAGCACATACAAAAGTGGATGGCGTAGCTTGATAATCATCGCTATGAAGAAGAAAAAGAGCCATCTGAAGTAGCTAGGATTGGAACGACAAAGATAGGTCAACAATTAGTCCAGTTTTCCTGTAATTCCTTTAAATTAGGAAAACTGGATGAATCTCGAAAATATGAAGTTTCGAATATGTCGCTTGAGAAAAAGTGTTATCCAATTGGCAACGTATGTGGGTTGCAAACAACATTATAAGATCTTAGAAGTCGAGATGACAAGCGAAATTAAAAATGGCAAACCAAGAATAGATGGAAGACTGCCTCACTTAACACTGCAATTATCAAACGAACCATCATCTCCAACACCATAATCAGCATCCCGATCCAAATCCCTAAGTAAAGCATGCCCAAAATGATCATCACCAACATTATCACCATCATTATATCTGCAATTTGAATCATGCATATCAACATCATCATTACCACCGCCATACAAACCATGCATTTAATAAAATTCAACGTCAAAAGAAACAGGCACATCTTAAAAATTAACATCATCAAAATCATCAACATTATTATCATCATCGCTATCATCCAAATAATTGAAATAATTATTATCATCATCATCGTCATCATTATCATCATCACCAAACGAATGATCATCATCACCATCATCGAGAATATCATCATCCGAATCATCATGGAAACCGTAGCATCGCAATTATCATCATCAATATCATATTCATCATGACCACTACTAAACTCATCACCAGCTTCATCATCCTTATCATCTTAAGCAACAGCAGCAGAAGCATCAGCATGAGAATCATCAATATCATCGGCAGAGCCAAAATCAAATACACAATCATCAACAACATATTCAACCGCAACATCATTATCACCATCATGCGCCGCTGCAACAGTAACATCAACAAAATCATGATCGTAACCTTTAACATAATTACATTAAAATTATCATTTTCCGAAACATCATCATCATCCACAACACCATGCACAGCAACAGCAAAGCATCCTAAGCATCACCCTAATCATCATCATCATCATCATCATCATCATCATCATCATTATCACGTAATCACCATAATCAATTTAATCATCATCACAATCGTCATCAACATGAACATACTCATCATCATCTTCATGACAATAATCTCAATCGTCACCATCGGGGGAAACATCATCAATAAAATCTTCATAATCCTATTCCGAATCAAAACCATAGTCGTCGTTCGAAACATCATATTCCGAATAACCGACATCATCATTATCAACAGTATATTCTTTAGCATCGTCATCATTATCATCGGCTGCGGCACTCGCATCTTAAAAAAATTGTTATCATTCTCAACATCCACATCGTATTCAAAATCATTTTCATGCCAAAAACTTCCCAGTCGTCGTGCTCATAATAATCGTCAGCATTGTCATCATCACCATCGGAATCATCATCATGAATACCGTCGTCACCATTATCAACATGATCATCATCATAATCAAGCGAAACATAATCATCACTATCGTCATTATTATCATCATCAACATCCCCGTAATCACCATCATCGTCATCATCTTCATCATCACCACCACCATCATCATCATCATCATCGTTTCATCAAAATCACTATCATCATCAACATAACCATCCTCAGTGTATGTTAATCACGTGAAATATTCATCATGATCATTTGCCTACTGAATCACTATCTCAGTAGTGTGACTTCTCTAACCCACATTATTGCACTGGTTTTTCCCGTGGTTTATCCTTCTACTAATGTATCACACTCCATCCAGCGAAAAGATTTCGACGTTTATCCATCATTTTACATCCTTACACTTCCTTTATTTCCTGCTCGGTAATTAATGTGAATTTCGACCCGCATAAGAACACTGTCATATGTTTATATCATTCTTCTATACAACCGCACTCCGACGCGCACTTAGTGAACAGATCGCATCTTAGAATCGCGTGCTTGCAAACACTGGTTATAAGCTATAGAACCGTGTCTCAAGAATCTTGGTCGTTGGGACTCGAAGTGAATAAAGTAACGAATTGCACTTCGAAACGCAAATCGCAGTTAAGTTAACAAGAACTCTGAAGAACATAGTTGGAAGAAGTCTATTAAGGACGATCGAATATTTACTACAAAGTCAACCAATAATGTCAAGAAGCGAAGAAAGTGTCCCAGAACGTTCAATGTCTCTCCTGGAGTTGGAGAAGTAATCAAATGTGCAAGATAATGCCATTATGATCGAAAGGTACAAGGAAAAGATTTGTAGGCTTGAGTCAGCGTTGAAAGAAGCTCACGTAACGGAAAAAGTGGCATACCGCGAGAATTTCTATCCCGAACATCAAAATGTTTCGGTGAGTCCCCAGGGGTCGAGAGTTTTCGGTCGCTGCGTATTCATGCTGACATAAGCTACCATCCTACTAAGGCAATTCATGGTGTTTTGTCAGATGTTTTGCCCAAGGATGATTATTGATATAGATGCACCCCAGTTCCATTCCACGGTGTTCTGTCTTTGAGGGAAATTATTTGTTGTGATAGTGACTCTCACCTATTTTGGTTGTTCATCAGCAGCTTCCAAATTGCCGTAGGAAAAAGGGTAACCGATGACGAAAGACCTTTCTCTTATTTATTGTATTATTGCAAAGGAGAAGCACAGGAGGCTATAAAAATCTCTGCTATTATTGATCCGTCCGAGGGCTATACGGAAGCACTCAGAATCCTCAGGCGTCGATGGGACAACGGAACATTATCGTTGGAGCACAATAGACGAGCATGCCGATGGACCATAGATCAGGAACTTAGACCCAATAGCGCCGATGAAGCTAGCCGGGGAAATTAGAAACTGTAGGAAGACGTAACAACAACTGAATTACCTGTCGGAATAGTATTCCTCCCGAACAATCACTGTCATCCTAAGGCAAATGCTGTAGGCATTACAGTTTAAATGGTTGGAAAATGCTTCCTCCGTGTTAGATCAGGGTTGTGAACCACCGTTCCTAGATACAACACAATTAGTGGAGCAAAAGTCGATGGCCTCATGGCCCATCATACCAACTAAGTAGGCCAACCAAACCGACAGCAAGGTACACCCATACAGAAAAGACCACCATTTAACGCAGCTACATACAGCATACGAGCAAACTATATGCCTCCCAAGTAAAAAGATTAGGACAGATCGCCGACAGAAAGTGTGGTATGTTAACAAGGCACGTCATCATCAGAATTTTCATTATCATCCTCATCGATATATTTATCATCATCATTATGAACCGGACCATCAGAATCACCACCATCATCCACAGCATCAAAATCATCATCAACAGAATAATGATTGCCGTCATCATCATCCTCATCATCATCATTACCAGCATCATCACCACTATCAACCGAGGTATGAACAAAATCAAAATTGTCATCTTCATCATAATAATCACCGTCAACATCATCAACATCATCGTAAGAATTATCACCAGCCGCTTCATCATTACCATTATACGGGTCATCATTATTATAATCATCTGAATCCAAAGCTCCATCATCAAATTAAACACAGTCATCGGAAACGTTAGCATCATCTTCAGAATCAGAATGATCATCACCAGAATCATCAGGATCTGGTTCATTACCGTCATCATTTTCATCATCGTCAGCATCATCAACATCATCATCATCACCATCATCGTCATCATTATCGTCGTAATCATCCATATCATCGTAATCACCATCCTAAAAATCACCTTCAAATCCATAATCGTCTTCTTAAACATCAACATTATAGTCATCAAAATCGTAATCCTCCTCTTCACACCTGGATGGCAATCCTATATTTCCGAATCATCATGATCATCATCATCAACAGTATAAACAACTTCAACATGCCATCATCATCATGATCATCATTGTAACCGTCCTGGGCATATTCAGTAACATGCCCACCAGCAGCACAAACATTATCAAACTCATCATCGTCGTCTTTACCATCAACATCATTATCTGTCTCAAATTATTTCCCGATTTATCACTATGCTTATTATCGCCAACATTATCGTCATCATCACTGGCAGCAGCAGCATAACCATCATCATCAACATCATCCGTATCATCATTATAATCTTCCAAATCATCACCATCATCACCTTCAACGGAGCCCTCAGAAACACCATCATCATGTTCATCAAAAGGATCATCAGCATCAGCCTCAAAATCACCATCAACAGCATCATTACCATCATCATCATCATGAACACCAGTATCAGCATCATGAGCATCATTATCATTATCTTCCAAGTCATTATAACACCATTATTCTCATTATTATTATTCTCATCATCATCATCATCATCATCATCACCATCGTCACCATCATCATTATCATCAGCATCAATTTCTGCATCATTGTCAACAATATCGCACCATCAAAAGGCGTTGTGAATCTTCCAGACGGCGCAGCTCGCAGTTAAAACGGCTCCACTATCGCATGCTGTGGCCCTGCGCACCCTGCTGGAGCGTTTCGTGAAGAATCTGCCGGACGATCAGCGGGAAAATGCATGAATTATCCAAGCGAGGCGTGCAATGAATATATGGACGTTGACTGAAGCCGTGAGACAGTTAAACAATCATTATGTTTCGGCATTCTATACTTACGAAGTTCCGAAAAGACAGTCGCCACTGGACGTTACGGAAGCTCTGAAAAAGCTGAAAGAAGGAATGGCAGCACTGAAGTCAATTTGCGGAGTAAGAAAGAACAACAATAATGTATGCTTTCAATGCGGTAAGCTGGACCACTAGCGGAGAAATCGACCAAAAGGATACAATAAACGTTCTATCGAGACACGGTTAACGCAAAACCCGCCCGTCTTCCCAAACGAAGCTATAGTAGGAGCAGTAGATCGCGGTGCAACCCAATTGGAGATAGAGGTTTGGAATGAGCTATAACTTATCGATGCAAGTGCTGCAATATATTCGGCGAGACCCCAAGAAAACGAGCCCCTGGAACCATGGAATGCAGCTGTGAAAACGGTCGGTGGTTACCAGTTGAAGGTAGGCGGAGTAGCCAAACGGACAGTTTGCGTGGAAACAAGATAATCAAGCATCCACTTGTCATATAAAAAGACACGAACCAGACTATTGTGGAAGCGTATATCTTGCGCAATTTCAGGATCATGGTTGATCTGAACATTGAATGGCTTGTTACCAAATTCCCTACTACCCCGCTGTCAAGCTCGTTAAGGAAGCGGTTGTCAGCCATGAGTATAAAAACAACTCACACGAATGTGTCTGCGTCATTCCGGCCAGCGCTGCAACGATACTCCCACTTGTTCATCTGTACGGGTTATGTAACTAGATGGAACACGAAATTCCAATTGAGGCAGAAAACTTCCGAGCCTATGATTCACGCCGAATTCCACTAAACTTTGAGGACAAAGTCAAGCGGCAGGTCATACAAATGTTGAAGGAAGGAATCATCGAAGAAACTCGAAGTCCGTATAATTCGCCCCTTCTACTGGTCAAGAAGCCCAACGGTAAATTTCGGTTCTGTGTTGATTTTCGCTAAGTAACCACTGTGACTATAAACAAACCATTCCAGTCCCGACTGTGGCAAATATTTTAGACCAACAGCAAAGCGCAAAATTGTTCTCAGTTGTGGATCTACGATCGGGATATTAGCAAATTTCAATACAGCAAGCCGACCGAGGGAAAATGGCGTTCACAGTCGGCGATAGACAATATCAGTTCAAACGAATGCCATTCGGACTATCAGGAGCATCATTAACATTCCGCCTCCTCATGTTCAAGTTACTCGAAGGTGTCCCCAACGTGGTGGTGTATGGTGACGATATTGTTGTTTACAGTCAAACAAAAACCGAACACACATTCCACTTGGAAAGTGTGCTGAAAGGAATCCAAGAATCTGGCCTTTGGATTAACGAGTCGAAGTTCCAAATTGGGAAGCCGATAGTGACTTCGCTTGGGCACAAGTTTGGCAGCGGAGAAAGGAAGCCACTTCCCCAAATGATCATCAAGTTAAAGGAGTTTGCTCGCCCAACATCGAAAAGAATTTTAAGACAGTTTCTGGACTGTGCCGCATACTATAGCCGGTTCGTTAAAAATTTTACGAATATCGTCGAACCCTTATAGGCATTGCTGAAGAAAAAATATTGCTTCTAATGCACACCAGAGGCCCAGAAAGCCTTCGATGTAC
This sequence comes from Echinostoma caproni, assembly GCA_900618425.1. Taxonomy (NCBI): domain Eukaryota; kingdom Metazoa; phylum Platyhelminthes; class Trematoda; order Plagiorchiida; family Echinostomatidae; genus Echinostoma; species Echinostoma caproni. The sequence continues at coordinate 2,927 of UZAN01044342.1, read as the reverse complement.
TCCAAAGGATCATGACCGTCAACAACTGACACTGAAGTTGCCGGTGATTCGTGAGCGATTCATAGTGGTAACGGATGTCAGTGACGTTGGAGTGAGAGCCGTACTCCAACAAGCAAGTGGAGTGGTTGAATACGCGAAGAGGGTCCTTATTCCAACGGAAAGGAAATATTCCACCACGGAAAAAGAAAGTCTTGCAATCGTTTGTGCAGTGGATAAGTGGCAATCATGTCTTCTGAGTCGAAGGTTCCATATAGAAACAAACCACAAGCCACTGGAGTGGATTAAAACCGCCAAGGACCCGAGAGGAAAACCAACCAATGAGCGCTTCGGTCGCAGGAGTACGACTTCACGATCAACCATGTTGTAGGTACCGTAAACTGTATGGCGGATATTTTGTCTCGTCAGGAGGAAACAGATTCCTTCAGTGTCAGTATGCTGACAGTGGGACAAGACCCGCACGAATTGGTGAAGGAACACCGTAAGGATCATAAACTCCGTAAGCAATCTCACAAGGCCAGCAGTACCAAAACGTGCATCATAGTGCACACATGAAGTCATGGAAATCCGTATGGAAGCAGCTTTATTTGAATTCCGCTGATATCATAATGAAACGACAGCCAGGCAGAAGGTGCCCTGTGTTCGTCACTCAGAAACGGCTGCGCCAAATCCTTATCAAAGAGAGTCATAAACTGGCGCACACCGGATGCGCTCGAACCTGCGATTTGCTTTGGAAGCGGGCATATTGACCAAATATGCAGCTGGATGTGAAAAACCAGGTGCTAGCGTGTGAAAAATGCCAATTGTTCAAGTCAGCCTTCCGCCTATCACAATGTCCAATTCAGTCAATACCAGCATTCGAGAGCGGCGTGTTATGGTCCAGCGACCTCATGATTTCATTTCCGATGTCCCCTAGAGGACATCAATATATCGTTGTAATGACGGAGCACTTCACGCGCTGGATTGAAGCCGCAGGAGTCGCGGGTTAAAATACCGCTACGATAAGCAGAGTATTGATGGAACATATCGTGGTGTCCCGCAAGCCATCCTTACGGATCAAGGCCCGTGCTTTGAGAGTGATGAATTTCGCACTTGCTTACAGAAATCAGGCATCAAAAAGATACGCACAACACCCTATCACCCACAAACCAATGGCCTCATCGAAAGAAATAACGGAACAATCAAAGAATGGCTGGGAGTGAAAGAAGGGGATTGGGAGTCGGCCATACCCCCCACCCCACCCCCGTACGTTTGGCGTACAGCTCGACTACACAGGCCAGTACACCATTTCAACTGATGTATGGAAGAATTCCGAAGCTCCCAGTGGATCTCAACGTTGGCATTTGGTCGTGAAATGATTTAATTCGCAACAACTTCAATAGACAAGATGTGAAGCTTGGAATAAACTAAAGAATGTGCAGGAGGACACAATGCGCAAGCCTAGGATAGGTCAGACAAAGTTCAGTCTCCTGGTCCTCCAGGTTGGGGGTTCGACTGAAATCTGCGTTTTAGTCGGTAAAAAACGGTGGAAGAGTAATCGATCCAAGTAAATGGGCCTCCATTTCGCATCAACGGCTGCCTTGCGATTAGGTTCTTATTATAACTAAAGGCTTTGGACGAGAACCCTAATCGTTCTCCTGCTTAGTGGCTGGTACCCGCCCCTCAAACCCTAATGCATACACAAATTACAAATAATTTCATACTGCATCGGTCGTCGCGCAGGATAATCAGGACCGCCCTGCCCATTGCATCGAGTGAGGTGGGAAGTGATAAGTGGGCTACTGCTCGGATATCCCAATCTTTATTTAATTCTTTATCTTCAGTATCCATCCGTCTCCATGTTCCCCCACTTCCAACCTGTGATAGTCCCTCGAGCAACTTGGATATCGCTCGCCAAAGGTCGTTGCCAAAGAGCACTGTATGTAATGTATCACGAAGAAAATTTCAGATTATAAAGCCTCGTCCATCACTGAATCTGGGGGTCTCCAACGTGAGGACTCTGATGCAGGTAGGTCAAGAAGCTTGTCTGGCGCGTACAAGGGAATCCTTAGGGATCGATATTTGCTGCGTGTGGAAGACTCGTATCCAGAATCCTACTACTCTAAGCCACTTGAGTGCACCAGATTTGTCTTCGAGATACGTCCTTTGCACATCAGACGATGACGAAGCCCGCGGGTTAGGTATTGTACTCAGCAACAGGGCGGAGTCCTCTCTTATCAATTGGATCCCCATCAACGGTAGTTTATGTGCAGTGCGTCTCCAGGGTTCAATCAGCTTCCAGAAGAGAAGCAATACCAAAAGGTGTTTGTTCATCGTATCAGCATATACACCGATCAATTGCAGTTCTGACAAACAAAGGACGCTCTGAACGATGAACTCATCGATCTCATGCGGCTGAGTCGAATCTCCGACATAGTTGTACTTGTAGGTGACTTCAGCGCGCAGATTGGAAAACGGCGAATCCGAAGCTGGCTCAGGTGGTAGTTGTGCTCTGGCCAGCCAACGAACAGGTAATGGCGATCGGCTCCTCTAAGTCTAAGCAGAACATCATCTGTTCCTATCATGCACCAACTTCTGACAGAGCTCTCGACGAACGGCAACGTGGTGCTCCAGTTTAGCTGGTGCGCAAGCTCAAATCGACCACACAGCAGTAAGCTACCGTTGGCGTGGCTCAGTGCAAAATTGAAGGTCCTATTGGACCACCTGCATTGAGTCTGACCAAGCGTTAGTTTTGATACATTTCACTCACCGACTGACTGGTCGGCGACAAAACCAGCAAACTCGTACAGCGCTATTAATCAGAGCTAGTGCAAGGGCTAAGCACGCCTCAACCTAATGACGTAGATGTCTAGTGGGATCAGATTAGGCGATCGATTCTCTCCATATGTGGGGTACACTTTCAGTTTTCCAGATATTCGAGAACAGTCTCA